>WKFP01012417.1:0-42526 GCA_011057875.1 Pterocles orientalis
AGCAACCCAGCTGCAGCCGGGGGAAGAGCTGCTCCAGGATCTGGCCGGGGAGCCAGCAGCGGGCACACGGACCGTTAGGAGAGGCATCTTCTAACCAACCACAGAACCAAACTAGGTACCCCATCAGGGAAGATTCTTTCCCCTTTCCCCCACAGCAGAGTTGCAAACACTGAAATCAAGACAAAAATTACCAAAAGGTAGAAGTCATTTTGAATACTTTCATTTTTTTATCTCCCAGCTTGAATCCACCTGAGTTCCAAATTTCAGTGCATACAGAAGTGTGCTCAGGTTAGAGGAACACTCCTCCAGTTAATCCATTACACGGGGTAGTTTGGGATTCACCTCCCACCCTGTAATGATGTGACACTACTAATTGAGAGGATTGAATGTTTGCTGGGTTTTGATCAGGTCAAACCACCCAACAAGCAAACAAAGCAAGGCAAGTTTTAGCGCGAGATGTAAAATTGTAGGTGTCTCTAGCAGCATCCCTTTAAACACACTAAACAGAGTTCAAGCTGCTGCCTCCATCAACAAGCACAAAATGGGCTTTATGGTGCCCAACATTGCCATCAGGTGGCCATGCCAGCTCTGCAGAAATACCAGCGGGGGAACCTTGCTTTTAGAATTGTCTTTAGCGTACAGGAGAAGGGGCGAGGTGCTGACACCTCTCTCCTACCGCCCCTCCCCAAGGACAAACCCTCCCTTCTGCAGACCTGCTCTTTCTCGCTTTAGGGAGCAAACGCATTTTTCATTTTCTGAGGCACGCCGCTGCCACCGTGCTGTTGCAGTGCGCGGTATACAATACCCCTGAACATCAAAAATGTGCAGAAACAGCAAAAATGAGAAATGGAGCGTTCCTGACGTCGGGAAGCCAGTCTTTAGGAGTGATGTGAATGGGAACAGCCGCATTCGCACTGAGAACGCCCCGCCCCCTCCCGGGACGCCCCGCCCTCTCTCGCCCCGCCTCTCGCCGCGGGAGGTGGCTCCATACGCAGCGCCACTGCGCATGCGCGCGGGGAAGGCGGTGGGGCCGGGGCGGTGCGGTGGCGGGCGCCTGCGCGGAGCGCCGGGCGGAGGCGAGCGGGTGGCCATGGCGAAGCACACGGTGTCGTCGGCGCGCTTCCGCCGGGTGGATGTGGACGAGTACGACGAGAACAAGTTCGTGGATGAGGAGGAAGGAGGCGACGGGCAAGCTGGGCCCGATGAGGGAGAGGTGGACTCGTGCCTGAGGCAATATCCTTCCTGCCGCTCACCGGGCGGGAAAGCACTCCCGTCAGGAGCGGCCGCGGCGGGGCGGGGTGCGGGCGGGGCGGCCCGGGGCTGCCTTTTATGGGAACGGCCGTGCCCGGAGACCGGCCGGGGCCTGGCAGGGGGGCGGAAAGGGGCTGGCGGGGGCCCGGGGCTGGCGGGAGGAAGAGCCCGGGGCTGGCAGGCGGAAGGGCCCGGGGCTGGCAGGAGGAGGGGGGCCGGGGCTGGCAGGAGGAAGGCAGTCCCCGCTTCCTCCCCCTCACGGCTGTGTCCTGGGGCTGCGGTGTCTGGGAGGTGCCGTGGGGGAGATGGTGGAGGGAGTTTCTGTGGTGGAGAGGAGAGCTCCGTGTGCCTGTTGCCGGCTCCCCGGCCGGCTCCTGGAGCAGCTCTTCCCCTGGCCGTGGCTGGGTTGCTGCCCTAGCGGCTGGGGGGGTGGATGTGCTGAGCTGAGGGCTGTTCGCAAGGGCTACAGATTGCAGAAGTGATGGAGAACAATTTCTTTTACTTGGACCCTCATTCAACAAAGGGCCCGAGAAGTATTCTCCAATACTGGAACTGTACAGCTTCTCATTGGTGCTGCTCCTTCCTCAAATGGCCCAATAATAATTGGTACCTTACACTGTAGTTGTGCTATCTGTTGAGGCAATCGTTGCATCCACTGAACTTCAGGTATGTTCAGTCATGCACAAGGAAGCTACAAGTATTGTTGTCCTGGAGCTGCTTCTGTTGCTTTCCAAATACTTGGTGTCTGGTCCTTAACCCTCTGGCACAGGGAACATGATGGCTGCACTACAGGCAGCTCTGAAGAACCCTCCCATCAACACAAAGAACCAGGCAGTGAAGGTGAAATAGTAACTCACTCAATCATAGGTTACTCCTTAAAAATCCTTTCCTGTTTCTATAACCCCTGCCCCACCAACCCTGCCAGGTGTACTTTGAGGAAGCCAAGTAAGCTGGTTTTAGGGTATTCCTTGATGTCAGAACATCCATGACCTCTGATGTTTTAATCTTGTTCAGAATACCATATCCTGGGTGTCATCTGTCCATGTACCTTCAGGTTTTGTGCGTTTTCCTCCCTGTGTTGGTTGTATATTGTGTGTGCTGGCTACCTCCACACGTCCCCAGGTGCTCCTGTCTGATCCAGACCTAGCAGCACATCGATGTAGTCAGCACTGGCTGATCAAGAAACCTCTGACTAATGAAACTGCTAGCACAGCCAGACCGTGAACTTACAAAAAAGGAAGAACTGATGGTTATCGCATCCAATCCAAGTGAAGCCTTTAAAACCTCAGAAAATGCAAGCATTCCCCCTGTGACAAAATATGCGTGTATATATTTCGCAGTCTCCCCAAAATAAACCTTGAATGGCTCATGATTGCAGTGGTAAGAGGAGGAAGCAGATAAGATGTGGAACTGCCCAAATAGCGAGCACCTGGAGAGGTAGGTCTGTTCTCCTTGCTTGAGGAGAGTTCCAGGAGCATGCCTCTGTGCTGCTCTGGCACCAGGCTCTCCTCACCAGGCCCCCACTGGAGATTTTTTACTTTCCCCCACCCCTTTCCTGAAGGTTTTGAGAATCAGGCGTTTGTTACAGATGGTGCTGTGTAAGAGCTTGAACAGCTTTGCCCTCACTTTAGTGGTTTGTCTCCATTAGCTCTGTATTGATGGATTTAAGAATACACTGTAAAGGCAGTGGAATTGAAGAGGGCAGAGTGACTGAATTTTAATGTTTGCCTTATTTTCCAGTTGATTTCGTGGAACTTTTATGTTTTTATTTCTAGTTCTTCATGTGAGAAGTCTTGCTAAGCCAAGCGCCTATGGGATATTAAATTGAACGAGAAAACTAGCAGCCATAGTTTCTGTAGGAGGAAGCTGCTTGAAGTATTTGTATAATGGAATTATTCAAAAGTCCAACAAACCCATGACCTTTTTCTTTCATCCTCCCTCAGTTAGTAATGGATGAACTGGAGGAGCTGCTTTTTGCTGATTGCATAGCTAATCTGCCACTGTAATCATGCCACACACACACCTGGGCCTGAGATGACATCCAGATCAACTAGTTTGCATCCTGTGTGCCTGGGACAGAAGTTGACTGTTTTGAAAATGTGTGGCTTCCAGTAGTCACCTCTTCTGGGCTGGCCAGAGGCATTTCCCTGGAATATTGTAGTAGTATCACGTTAAACAGTACAAAGGCATGGAAAAGGCCCTGCTGACAAGGGAAGGCAATCAGATACTTAGTTCTTATCATTCTTTTGGAACTTGCCAGACCTTGAGTTTCGATGTGAGAATTTAGTATTTAGCCGTAACCTCATTTAAGAAGTGGAGAATTGCGAACACAAGCAGAGAGGCAGAAAACTAGAGCAGGACAAATGTGTTAAACTCCTTTATGCTGTTTATCATTGGGGGACTTATCTGTTACACGTAATTATCACAAGCTCTCTTCACAAACTGCCCTATTCAAATGTATTTTAGAATTGTTTTAAAGAGGAAAAAATATCTAGTTGAGTTTATTTGAGAGTTGAGTATTATTTGGATACACCTTATATGAGAATTAATGTATCTCTGCCTGCCTTCTTTGTTGACAGGATCGTGCAGAAAGCATTGTCCTGAAGGTCCTCATCTCTTTCAAAGCCAATGATATTGAGAAGGCAGTGCAGTCGCTGGACAAGAACGGTGTTGACCTGCTAATGAAATACATCTACAAAGGCTTTGAGAGCCCCTCTGACAACAGCAGCGCTGTGCTGCTCCAGTGGCACGAGAAGGTGTGTTCATAGGGCCTGCTCTTTCCCGGGTTACTCGTGTTAGCAAGTTCTGGGGTCCGGGGCACTCTCGCCGAGCCTGGTAAGAGCCGCTGTTCTGTCTGGTAAAATGGAAGTGTCTTTCATAGAGTGAGGAGGGTACAGTCCTGTGAGCTCACACCTGAGTTCTGTCATCTGCCTACTTATTCCGATTCCTTGGGTAAAGATCCTACAGTTAAAATTTGATTTTCTGTTAGACTGAGGCAAACAAAATGGTTCAATCAAGTGATTCAAGCAGGTGGAAGGAGAATTTTTCTCTTAGAGGGAAGCAAAGTTTGCAACTTGGTTATGCAGGGAAAGAAAAGCTCATTAAAGAGCTGTCTTTAAAGAGAATGGGATCATCATTTCCCGGCACCCTGAGTGCCAGTGGTTTTGTTTTTAATGTAAGGGGTGGGAAGATGCTCATTTGAAATACAGTCCAGCAGCCTTTCCACTCAGCAGCTGTTTAACCCCATGGCTACCATGACCTGGTGTTAATTGCGATGTTTCTCTTCTCAGGCCCTGGCTGCCGGAGGAGTAGGGTCCATTGTCCGTGTTCTGACTGCCAGGAAAACGGTTTAAATCCAGCAACGGGTGGTTGCCTGCCATCCACGACGTGGGAAATGCTGGTACAAAACCCACCCAACCGAATGCCGTCGCTGCCCCGTGGGCAGCACCTGTCTCTCAGCTTGCCTTCTCGCTGCTTCTTTCCTATCTGACAAATAATGCATATCGTGATCTCTTTTTTGTTAAATTCTGGAATATTATGAAGGTGCAATTTTACTTCTAACAGGAATCTTTGGTACTCGCAAACATTTCAGTGACACGTATAGCGACGTATACTTCATGTTTAGGATGATTTGCATTTGTGTATAATTACGGCAGATTGGGACCTGACTTTCTGAGCAAACGCTGAGGGACGTAGGGCAATGTCTTAATTCTTTTTGCTAGCCAAGCAGTGTTTTGATGCAAGATCTGTATTTGAGAAGTGGGGCAGCTATTAATACAGGTAACTGGACCATGTTTCCTTTGGTCAACCTCTGAACCTACAGCTGTGAATAGGACAGAAAGCAAAGGCTCCCTGCTGACCCCGGTTACCATTCCAGAAAGCTGAGTACTTTCCTTAACCTCACATCTCACGGCCTGTTCTGGTTCCTTGTGATCGGCCAAATGCTGGGTCCACAGCAGGAAAGTCACAACAGGATGAAGTTTGGAGGGTAGAATTTAAAAGGTTGATGGTCCACTTATGCTGGAGCCCAGCCCAGTGAACTCTTATTTTGGGGAGCAGAGATCCTGAAGAGAAGAAAAAAGCAGCTTTTATACAACAAATCACATTTCAGCGACTTGAAAGTGATTTGATTTTGTCAAGCACAATGTAGTGGCTGCCTGGGGTAATCTGAGAAATGCACACTGGTATCCATGCCATCCTTGCAAAGCTCCCGTATTTTGTTTTCTAGATGTGTAAGGTGTTAAAGGATACCAGACAGTTCACATTCCTGTTCTCTTGTGCCACAGTGTGTTAGCTGGTGAGCGAATCGGGTTCCAAAACAAAAAGTACTATTCTAAAAAGAGTTGGGAAAGCCCGGGCATCCCAGACCAGAGATGACTGTTGAAGGTTTAGGGCCAGAACTGAAATACATGTTTCACATTCACCATTTTACTGCGGTTCAGTTGTGTAAAACTGTTGGAGAACTTGTGAAATCTTTGCTGTTTTTTGATATCTGCTCTTTTTTTTTTTTTGTAATAATAATAAAGACCAGACAATAAATCGTCACTGAATATTTACTTGGTGTCTGAAATGCCTTGGAGTTTCAGCAGGCTGCTATTCCAGGATGGCAACAGTGAAAAAGCGAGCCCTAAACCTTCTCTCCTCGGTTATTCTTCTTGATAGGCTTGCTTTCTGGCAGTTATTTGTACCTGGATATAATGGCAGTACCCGTGCAGCTTCATCCAGATAGAAAATCAGATGTTATATCAGGGAGGTATTTAAACAAGAACAAATGTTCCAGACCAGGACTACTGGAGGCATCTCTGCCTGTGCGAAAATTCGAGCCAGGGAGAGAGATCGTCACAACCGTTGATGCGAGATGCTTTCTCAAGAACGAAAGAAGGAGAAGGGTAACGGCCTAGCAGGGTTGTTGTGGGGAGCAGACCTGATTTCACAGTGGGGCTTTTGTTCGTCTTTCTGCCTGCCCCAGCTCCTAGAGATCAAACATTTAATTGTTGGTTTGAAGAATAATTTAAGCACAGATACAGTGTTGGGCTTGTCCTGTGGGTGGGGTGACTGTGTGCCTACGTCATCGCTAGTGGCACACTTCCTCAGCCTGACCCTGGAGGAACTGCGCGTACAGAAGCCTAGTTGAGCACTCTGACAGCAGAAGGACATCTGTTCATTACGCAAGGCATTGCTTTAGAAAAGCAGAGCTAGTGCCTTCAGACGGCTCAAACCAAAGTGTTCCTGATGCACCGTATGTGCTCAGGAATCGGGAAGAAGACAGCTTCAGTAAAACCCTTTCTTCCCTCCATCCCATCCCATGTCCTCCCTCCCTTTCCCCAGGACAGCCCCACACAGCCATAGCTGCTGCATCTCGCGGACAGCAGCAGGCACGGGAGCAGCTGCACCTCTCAGCCGGGCAGCAGAGCCCTGACCCCCGCCTGTCTCACTCCGCTGAAGCGACACAGCTCCCCGTGTCCTCAGGGCCTCGACACGGGCAGGAACTGCCGTGGGTACCCCTCCGTTGTTTGGTGCCCTCCTTACCTTCCTTCCTCGGGTCCTTTGCGTAACTTCTTCAGCAGGCTGTAGGCACATCACCAGGAGGCCCTGGGCACGCAAAGTGGAAGACCTGGCGTTGCTGCACAGGCCACGGGACACGTCCAGCTCTCACCCTTTGCACAGAAGCAGCTTCAGGCCCCCGGTCACGTGCAGTGACAGCTCTGTCCTTACAGCTCTCCAGGGACTGTGTCTGGCTCCTCTGTTCCCCTCTGGTCATCCCGATTTGGTTAAGACACCAATCAAGCCTCATTGGAAAAAAATAAATAAATAAATAGCAAAAAGCTGTAATCCCAGACAAGTGAAAAATATTTTCCAGAACAGCTGATGTCAAAGCAGGTCAGCTACCTCTAGGTGGCACTGGATAAACGAAGGGAAGAAGAACATCTGTCTGACCTTCAGGTCCTCCAGCTTCCCCTCGGGCTAGGCTGTGATGCAGTTAGAAACATTTACAGACCGTCTACTTCTGCATCTGTGTCCGGGGGTGTGCTGAAAGACCTGCACCGATGTGGGGGCAGTAGTGCAAGAGTTGCAGGAAGGCAGCTCTTCTGTTAACTGACAGGAAGGTAAAAAGTAAATGTAGGTTGTAAAAAAAAAAAAAAAAAAATTAAATATTACTCATTTTCTCTGAATCATGCTTTGCTAGATTTCATGGACCATACAACTCCCACAACAGGGAGCAGTCCCCAGCTGTGCCCAACAGCGACCCGTGTCTGGATGCTGCGTTTGCCTTACGCAGGAGCTGCCTGCAGCCGAGTGTCTGGCGCAGTCTCCACTCCTTGGGCACCAGCTCTGCAGGAGGAGGTATGCGCTCCCACCGCCCCACGCTCCCACCGTCCTGTGGGCAACACAGAGCCCGAGCTTGGCATCCCAGCAGG
The DNA here is from genome assembly GCA_011057875.1 of Pterocles orientalis. NCBI lineage: Eukaryota > Metazoa > Chordata > Aves > Pterocliformes > Pteroclidae > Pterocles > Pterocles orientalis. The sequence goes on from WKFP01012417.1 coordinate 7,671, forward strand.
CACCCGGCGGAGGGCACTGGGTGTTCCTGGTGCAGCCAAAATCCACCGGCATGGGGTTAATGACACCTCCAGCAGGAAAGTGTGGGGATGGGACCGATGGAGAGCAGCTCGCCATGGGAGTCACCTCCAGGCAGCGGCCATCCTACAGCAGCCGGGGCTGGTGGAGGCTGTTCTCTGCTCCCCAGTTGTCCCAACTCACCCTGCACGTGCCCAGGCAGAGGGGTGTTTCAATCCTTTGAATAACGCAGCACAACAGGGTTCTAAGAGGAAAACAGAGAAAGACAGGCAGGGAAGAAAAAAAAAAAATTCCTAAATGTCATTTTGCAAAACACAGCTTCCTCCCTATTACAAGAAGGAAGCCTTCAATGGAAAATGCTTTATGTGCAGATCGGAGCTACTCGAAGGGGGATGGCGATTGCAGAGCTCTGCTAGGACAGCTCGGCACTTCCGAGCCTCACGTGCAAACCTCCCACCGCTGCCTTCAGCTTTGGCCGGAGCGTGTGGCAACAGCACCTTATCAGTCACATCCTGCTTTTGTAACGGCTGAGAGAAACTGCTGTCCTCCCGCTGCCCCGGGCTGCAGCCCCCACCACGCCCAGGGATCCCAGTCATCTGTCAGCTGGCCAAAGGGTTCCCACAGGCTCCTGCCTCACTCCCTACCACCATTTAGGGAACGAGCCCAAAACCAGGTCCTGTGTGGGAACTGAGCTCAGACTCGCCTTCAGGCTCCTCCGCTCCTCCCGCGTTACAGCTGTCCTCCAAACACAATCAGTCCCCTGCGTCTTTCCTCATACCTGGTGTTTTCTAGTGCCCAGATCAGTCTTTTTTTGGGGGTCTCCTCTCCAGAAGGGATGATAAACGTGTGCATATTGTTGCTACACAAACTCAAAGCCCACTGGTGGAGTTTGGGCCTTTCTGTATATTTCTTACCCATCTCTTGGTGATCTGCGTTTGTGCTGGATTCCAAGAATTTCCCACAGGAGTCGTCACCATCGCTATTACTCACTTCCTCATGGACGTTACCATAGAAGAAACAAGTTTTCCTACTAATTAACTTGGTAAGAGAAAGGGGAACAAGAGAGCCACTCTTCCTAGCAGGGGTGTTTATCACAGCCCTGAATTGTTTGGATGTTACATTAAAAATAACCCAGCAGAAGGAGAGCCTGCTCCGAGCATTCGCTGTGCTTGCATCTTTCAGATCCCATCCTTCCGTGGAACGCAAGAGAAGAAAAAAAAAACCAAAACACAACACCACTTTCCATGGGTGATCGTGCATCCTCCTCCAGCTCCCCTTGTACCAGTTTTGGGATCAGCCCGACCCTACCAGTGTGCCCATTCAGATAATTAAAGAAGCAGAAAATTATCCCCACAATAGAGTGAACCATTGCCTGCGATATGGGGTCTCCTGTTCCTCCAAAGAATGAGGAAAAGAGTCTCAGAGGGGTGTTGTCCTGCTCACCATGTAGTTATTCCCACCCCTCTCCTTCAGCATCACTTTGGCTGGCTGCAGTTCCCTTCGATTTTCTGGAGGTCAGAGTCCACTGCACGGTCCTGCAGGAAGCCAATGGGGCCCGGCTGGGTGCAAAGGGACGCCAAGGGCATGCTTACAGCTGGAGAACCAAAAATGTGCCCGAGGTTCAGGGATGTGCTGGGTCCAATTCTTCGCCCTTCAGCAGCTTGAGTTTCTTCCTGAGCAGAAGTCAAACAGAAGCCTCCCCCGCGGTCGCCCTCTTGTTGGTGGCATGATGTGATGTGTTGGGTGACTGTGAGTAAACGCACGGGGGCCGAGCCTTGCTGACATACTTTAAGCTCTTACAAAACACGCATCACATCGCTGGTACATGAGTCAGAGGTGAAGTACTTCCAAAACTACTTAGAAACCACGTGTGGAGCACGCATCTCCAAACCTGCTGAGTCAGCAGGTCAGACCCCTGCCGTCACCTGCCCGGAGGTGCCTGTAGGAACCATTTAACAGCTGCCACCACCCAGGACCACGCTCCAGAGGGCACAAGGGGCTCAGCTGCAGTGCTCGCCCTGTGGCTTTGCAACCCTAAATGTGACCTGCTGGACTGCGCCGCTGACAGAATCCACAGCTTTTCATCAACAACCTGGAAAAGCAAAACCCGAAGAGGGGAGGAGCAGCTGCTGGCGAGGGCCTGGCACGTACCCGCTGGCAGCACGGCGTGGAAACCCGCGGCGGCTCTGCCCCACTTCCCCATCCCGGGGCCACGTTTCACTGCTGCGAGCGAGGCCACTTCCTGCCGGGTTTGCGACACGGGCAGCGGGGAAGGCAGGAGGACAGGCAGAACGGAGCTAGAGAGAGGCCGAGCAGGGCCGCAAGGAAGGGCGAGGAGAGGGATGAGACCCACGCCGCGGCCAGGAACCCATCACGCCATGTCCCTGGTGGAGACGATCCGGCTGTGGCAAGAAGGGGTGTGCGCGGCAGATGGGAAGAAGTGGAGGGCGGCCCTGGATGCCTTCACGGCTGTCCAGAACCCCCCTGCCAAAATCTGCTTTAACATTGGCTGCGTCCACCTTGTCCTGGGGAATCTGGCCGAGGCGGAGGAGGTAAGGTGCAGCCCTACCTGCTCGCAGGCATCCGCCAGTTTGCTCAGACCTGGTGGGGAAGGGAGGAACTAAGGGAAGCATTTGGGGCTTTTTAAAGCTGGGATGAAGCGTGACACCCCTGGGCTGTTCCTGCTGAACCTGTTTTCTGGGTGAATCGGAGGCAAAGCAGCAGCAGAGGTGCCCGGCTTGCTGCTTGTGATTTCTCCCTCCCAGAAGTGACCGCAGAGGTACTAAGCTGCAGAGGAAGGGATGGTAGAAGGTTCCAGCTCAAAAATATTAGGAGCCTGGTACAGGCTCCACCACCTGCTGCTGCAGGGAGATGCAGCCCTCAGAGCCCAGCTTAGGCCCCTTGGCTACGGCAGGACAGGTATAACCACTCTACGGCCTCGGTTTTTTAAAGGTCTTCTCTTCTCACCCCCTTTTTGCCCCACTCCTACCTCCATGCAGGCCTTCACCCGGAGCATCGGCTGCGACAAGCACCTGGCAGTAGCTTATTTCCAGCGTGGGACCGTGTTTTACCAGAGGCAGAAGTGAGTGGAAGGGTTTAAAGGTTCATTTTTGCTGTTTGCAGAGAGGCCAGCCTTCAGCTGAGGATGGCCCTGGGCAGGTTGGTACACCGGGGCCAAGCTGCAACCCCTCGAGGGGTTGAACATCATCAGCTGTGTGGTCTTGGGATCAACACCAGCCTTGGAGCATCTCTCCTCCCCCTGGGGTGTCTGAAAACACTGCAAGGAGATAGAAGACACGCAGCTAAACTCACACAAATTTAAGACTTAAAAGCAGGCAGATTGCCACCACAAGGTGGTGACACCCTTGTCCTCTGCTCCATAGCCACGGAAAGGCCATTGAGGATTTCAAAGAAGCACTGGCCCAGCTGCGAGGCAACCAGCTCATCGACTACAAGATCCTGGGGCTGCAGTACAGGCTCTTTGCTTGTGAGGTGAGAAAGGCTTGACCCGCAGTTTTGATCCCAAAGGTCTGTTCCCCAGCTCGTGAAATCTAAGGAGAAGACAGCCAAGCACTCACCGTGCCTTGCAAAAAAGCAAGCGAGCTGCGTACTGCCCTGCTGTCCTCTCCTTCACTGCCCCTGACCACACCCCAGCTGCTCCAAGAGCTTGTTTCCTTGCTCCCATCCCTCTGGCAGATACTCTACAACATCGCGCTGGTGTACGCCACGATGGAGGACTGGAAGAAAGCCGAGGAGCACCTGACGCTGGCCATGAGCATGAAGAGCGAGCCCCAGCACAACAAGATTGACAGGGCGATGGAAGCTCTCCTGGTGAGGAGGAGGAGGAGCGGGTCCTACAGCTGCCGGATTTGCTCACAGTGGCTCCACAGGGGGAGAGAGAAAAGACCCAGTGATGGAGAAATCACCTTCTAGCTATGGCTTGAGCAGAGCAGGAAAAACTCGCAGTGGGCTGTGCAGAATGTGGGTGTTGTAGTGAGAGACAAGTTGGTGGGAAGAGCTTTGGGTCACTGGGGAAGCAGGGATGGGAAGACTGGGATAAATGGACCGTGTCAGGGCTGGGCTCAGGCTGTCAACTTTACGGAGCAAGACCTAAGCCCCAGAGGTAGAAGGAAGGGGATGTGAAGACAGTTTGAAGTTGAAAGAGGGGAGATTTAGATGAGATATCAGGAAGAAATGTTTCTCTGTGTGGGTGGTGAGGCAGTGGCCCAGGTTGTCCAGAGAAGCTGTGGATGCCCCATCCCTGGAGGGGTTCAAGGCCAGGCTGGATGAGGCTTTGAGCAACCTGGGGTGGTGGGAGGTGTCCCTGCCCATGGCAGGGGGCTGGTCCCTTCCAACCCCTTCTGTGATTCTGAGCTGAAGCAGCCCCGCTCTCCCCTCTGAAGCTCACTGTGCCTTCTCTGTGCTGCAGAAGCAGAAGCTCTGTGAGCTGGTGCCCATTCCCCCGGGGAAGCTGTTCAGACCGAATGAAAAGCAAGTGGCTCAGCTGGAGAAGAAGGACTACCTGGGGAAGGCGATGGTAAGAAAGAAATCTCTTATTTGTTCAGGCCAAGCCTGGGGGTTGAGGAGAGCTGCTGCCCACCCTCTCGCCACCTCTCGGAGCTGCTCGAGGATGGAGCCAGGCCACGCCTTGGGGATCCCCCCCCAGTGCAGAGGGAGTGAAGGCACAGAGGGGTCTCATGGGGAGCAGGGACTCTGCAGGAACAGAGGCGCTACAAGCGTGTTTCTGCAGAGCATGGTCTATTTTCAGCTTCTCTCCTTGGTGAGACATGAGGGACAGTCAGTCAGCTATTTAAAATCTGACACCCACAAATGACCTCCACTTCTTGGGGCCACCCTTGGCTCCATTTGAAAGGAGCTTTTCAGCTCAGAGAAGCAAGCGAGATTTTCTCCCGTGAGCATGCAAAATCCAAGCACTGGGGTGTCACCCTGGGCTCAGGTCCTGGGAGGCAGCACTCCTCCAGAAAGGGAACCGTAGGTGCTTGCACTAGGGAATGGGATGAGCAAGAGTCAAGGGGCTCCTTGGCCGTCAGAAGAGCCCCAGAAACACGCACACAGACATTTATAAACTTTCTAAATTATTTTTAAAGTCACCTATAGGAGGGAAGGCCTTGAGTTGGACACTTTGCCTCTCTTCAACATTTGTGATTAAAACAAAAGGGAAACTTTTAGGTGATAATGACTCTAATCACGATAACCGTGAGGCAATCACATCCACTCCTTGAACTTGAAGCATCCTGAGGAACTTGGTTTGGCTGAGAAGAAAGGAGCAGGGTGGACATCAGAGGTCTAAGAGAGGTCTACAGGCACCAACTCACTCCCCATCTGTCTTTGGCGCTAGGTGGTGGCATCAGTGGTGGACAAGGATGACTTTTCCGGATTCGCGCCACTCCAACCACAGGTAAGGCACCGCCGGTGAACAGTGTCCTGGGTGAAAGCTGGGGAGGACGTGGTGATTGGCATCTTCCCGCAGCCTGCCAAGGGCTCTGCCTCGTTGCGGGGGGCAAACAGCAGCATCACCACCGTGAACTTTCTGCTAGTGCTGCAGGGAGGAAGCGGACGCTGCACCCACATCTCAGCTGCTCTCCTCATCATCAGCACAGCCCAAACCCACCTACGCCTGCGGTCGAGGTTAAGCTGGTTCCCTGAAGGGGGAAGCAGTGGCCTGGCTGTGCATCCTCTGCCCCCGCCGTTGCTGCGGGGCCACGGCTTTCGGCAGGGAGCGGCCTCAGACCCTCCCTGTAAGATTCATTAGTGTCCATCTGTCTAAGCTTGAGCGGAGAACCAAAGAGTAGTTCCGCTTTTGTTCTCCACCCTCTTCCCAGCTCCCGAAGCCCGTTGCGCCATTTTCCTGGTGATGGAGCAGCATCTTTCCATCCCTAAAGGTGCTCAAGGGTTTTTACTGGAGCCTTCCGAGAGGATACGGGGGAGCACAGCTGTGCAGCCTGCAGCACCGTTACCCAAGATAAAATACCCTCCCCTCACTGCAGCCAAGCCCTGACACCTCGCTGCAGCAGTCAGGACTATTGCAAGTAGCTTCTTCAGAGGGTTGATAAGCCATCAGAGACCTTAAATTACATAGGCAGGAGAGACCATAAAGCACGAGGGCAGCAGCTGGGGGTTTACAGGCACGATAATGGGAAGATACAGAGAAGCACGACAGTGTAAACCAGCTGATCGCAAATCCATGATCTCAGTGCTCTGCGAGCTGAAACCAAAAGCACAAGAGAAATCGGGAGTTTGCCTCTGAAAACCAAGTGCAGGTAGAAGAATTTGGAAACTGCTCCTCAGAAGGCAGAAAGCCAGTGATATTCCTCCCGGCACGTAAGGCAGCTGCATTACACATCAGGGTGGCCGAGAGCCAGGAACCTGCCGCAGCCGGCTGCAGAAGCCCCCATTGAGGTTCAAACGGTTTGACCTGACACCAGCACACGGAGGAAGGAACTGCCTAGGGGGGATGGCAGGTGTGGGAGAGGGCTGCAGGACATTTCTGCAAAGCAACCCCAGTCCTCCTGAGGACTGATAATGTTCCTTCTGTCTTCTGTTGGCAGGCCTCTGGTCCTCCCCCCAGGCCCAAGAGCCCAGAAATCCTCAGGTAAGTTGGATGAAGGATGGGCAGTGCTGCTAACCCATGGAGCCAGGTCCAACCCCATCCTGTGTTACTGCAGCTGAGCACCCAGCTGGCACCCAGAACTCGGGGGGGACAGTGAACAGATCATAGAAACAGGGAGGCAGAGGTCTGGGTTCCCCCGACAAAGTAAAACAATGATGCTGTCCACCTTCCTGACCTGTTTGCTGCTCCCCTACCCAGGGCCCTCGAAGGGCAGCCCCACCGCGTCCTGTACGAGTTCATCCCCGAAACTGCCGAGGAGCTACAGGTCTTGCCGGGAAACATCGTCTTTGTCCTCAAGAAAGAGAAGGACAACTGGGCTACGGTGATGTTCAACGGAAAGGTACCAGGGCGTGCTTGGCAGGAGGGGGCAGGTGATGGGGCAGGCGCTGTGAGGTTCTGCAGAGGATTTGCACGGTGAACCCTTGCCATCAGCGACTAAATGAGTTTCTGACTTAAGTCCCTTATGTCCACCCTGGCTTAAGCCACAGGATTCAGTGAAACCCAACCACCTGCAGCAACTGACCCTGAACCCTCAGGGGCTGTCCTGGATTTAGGGCAGGGCAAGGACACGCTCCGTTGGGTCCTCCAGCCGTGGGTCACCTCCGTGCCAAGCACTCCCCACTTGTTATCTCTCCTTCCCCCGCAGAAAGGGATCGTTCCCTGCAACTTCCTTGAGCCTGTGGAGCTCCAGAACAAGCTTCCTATCCAGGTGAGGAGGCCCGGGAGGAGCTGGGTCCTGGGGAGGGCAGATCCCCACCATTCACCCTTCCAGCAGGACCCGTACCTGCAGCTCCACCCCCCCTTCCCCGTAGTGCTGGGGTTGGCTCTTCTGGCTCACGGTCAGTTTAACACGAGCTCAGAGACCCGCAGAATCTGGGCAGACGATGTGTTGATGGCCCCTGGGTGGTGGTTGGCGATGTCGGTGACATAAGGGGCAGTGAAGCCACCCCTCCCTGGTTCAAGACCCCAAACAGACCTTGGGAAAGCAGCAGGTTGGAGCGGGGGCTCCACAAAGAACCAGCACCCCGGCTCCCTTGGGCAGGGTGGGATTGAGAGCATTGCCTTCTTCCTGCCCGGCACAGGAAGAGACTCCTCTGGAAGCCGAGATCCCGGAGGCACCCAGCTCCCCCGCCCCAGAGAAGCCGCGGCGGCCAGCACCAGGTCAGCAAGGGGGGCTGAAGGGATGGAGGTGCCATAGGGGCGAAACCCCCGGCAGCAGGTTTGGGATGGTTCTCTCGGTGCCGTGTCCTCAAGCTTTGAGACCAGCACTAGGGCTCAGCTCCATCTCCTTCCCAAACCCATTTACAGTCAAGGACGGGGAGACACTTAAGCAGGAGGCAGGGACAAGCTGCAGTGCCGAGGACAGTGAAATAGAGCATGTGGGTCCCCGAGGGAAGCAAAGCTCTGTGCTCTTAGTTAGCATAGCGACTAACGGGAAAAAGGGCCTGGAGACAGGAATGGGGCAAGTGACCCACCTTGTCCAAGCCTTGGAGCAGAAGGGTCCTTACAGGCTTCTCCTTCGAGCAAGGCACCTGCGACGGTTTTCGTGCTGCTGGGAGCTGGGCTAGGTTTGAAGGAGCTGGGGTTGCCCAGGGAAGGGGATTCCTAGCCAGTGCTACCCTGTGTCCCACGGCGCAGGCCTGGAGCAGGGGTGGCAGCACCAGGGCCACTGCACTGCCCCAGCACCACTGGCTGAGGGTGCTGGGAGCTGACACGGGGCTCTGCTACCTGTGTCCACGCTGCTGCAGGAGTGCTCAGGTGCACGGTCCAAAATCGCTGCTGAACGCTGAGGAGCAGGTGTGTTGCGGGCACGTGAGAAGGCAAGCTGAAAGGAGGAGCGGGGAGGAAGCACTGCGAGTTCCCTCTCTAAAATCATCACACGGTGTTTGGAGGCAGGAGCCTGTGGCTGAGCTGTGAGCCCCACACCGCTGCAGGAAGAACCCACTGGGGGTAGAAAATATCACTGTGCAGACACCATACCGCATGGGTGTGAACCTGCTGCAGTTTATTCTGGCTATCGACGGCCAACTTGCCAAAAAAAAAAAAAAGGAATATGTGGACAACCCATTGCCAAGCCCCCTGAGGTGGGCCTGAGCCAGTGGGTGGTGGGGAAAGGGGGACAAAAAGACCCCTAATGACAGGGGAGGGTTCGTGTCACAAGCAGCGCAGCCTCCCAGGCAGTCCAGCGGTAAAGTTGACAGAGAAGACGGCTGTGCCTCCTGGGAGGTAAGGGCAAACAGCTCAGGGACCCAACCACCTCAGAGAGCATCTTTATGGCACCAAACGCCACTGCAGACCTAGCAGGGGGACCGCCCCCAACAGCGAAGCTCCGTCTCGTCCCACAACCAGCACAGGTCTGAGTTTAGCTTTACAGCCCCAGTGAAGGACAGTGCTCGGGTTCAGTGCGGACCTAGGGAGAGCAGAAGAACAAAGACACTAAAACCAGCAGCTCACGGGTTCTGTTTTGTTCTAAATCCACCCAGGAAAGACACCCCACCCCTAAAGGTCCTGCCCCTGTAAGAGGGAAGGCAGAGCCCAACCTCTGCTCAGTGGTTCTATCCCAGTCTTACAGGTGAACCCCATCGCAGCGGATGCTACAGCCCTTCAGGGGACTGCCGCTGGCTCCAGGGTTGGTTGGTGTCAGCAGATACCGATGGGTGTCCAGGAGAAGGGCTGTGGGTGATCAGAGCCTGTATTTAGGCGCAGCAACGCTCACCCTGTCCCACGTGCTGAGCCACCTCTTTCTTCCTCCACAGACTACGCTCCTGCTGCTGTGACACAGCCCAGAGACACAGCAAAGGTAACAGCTTGTGAACGTAGCCCCCGAGGTCCCGCTGGTGTCACGAACCTGCATTTATTGCACATTGAAAGGTGCTGGCGTGGCCGGCAAGCACCATGACCCTGGAAGTGTTCCAGGTTTTCATCATTCAGGAGGATCTCTATAGCGTAACGACAGGGCCAGGGGCCAGCAGGTCACCAGAACCCAACCAGGTGACAAGGGCTGCTTTTTGGGAGTTCTCCTGCAGCACTTGGGAAGGGAGAAGCAGGAGAGAGCCTGGCTGAACACACACTGCTGGGCAGGGCGTCAGAGGGTCACGCTGGGGAGAGACAGGAAAACACAACAATCCCAACTCAAAAAAAGAGATTTAACAAAAGAATGAGAGGGTTGGAGGGTAGATACACCTCAAATTTGGTACCACCCAAAAGCCACAGTTTGGTTGCTAAGTGCCTAACCTGGGGATGAGCCCAGGGGTGCCAACCAGCTGTGCACCCAGCCGCAGCTCAGTGGCACGAGCGCTGCCCTGCCCCAAGGGAAGCCCTGAAGACCTCACACCCCAGCAGAGCTGTCTCGTGCCCAGCAGCCAGCCGATGCCCCGCTGCTTAGAGCTGACTGGGGTGACCGCAGCTTCCACGTCCCGGTCCCTCTCCCTGCCCTCACCAAGCCCTGCGAGCTCTGACGCCCAGTTCACCGCCCGCAGGAGGCCGAAGCAGCCATCTCCAGCCCTCGCATCCTCAAGGTGCATTACAAATACACCGTGGCCCTGCAAGTCGAGCCAGGCCTCTCCTACCCAGAGCTCCTGGACCTGGTTTGCAAGAAACTGGAGCTGCAGCCTGAGCACACCCAGCTGAGGTGAGGCACTGCCCGCGGCAGGGAGCTGGAGCCATGTTTTCGGGGCTCCCACCCTCACCCCACATCCCCGGCACACCCAGGTACAAGCCTGCGGAGAGCCCAGCGCTGGTGACTCTGAGCACAGAGAACCTGGAGACGGCTTGGAGCCAGAGCAAGGACAACTGTCTGACCGCCTGGTGCGACACCACCGAGGTCAGTGACAGCTGGAGGTGGCAGCCACCTCTGCTGCCTGCTCCCGGCAAGGAACCTACGCCGACATTGCTTCTGCTTTCCTTGCCCTGAGCGCAGGCTTGTGGCTCCCAAAGCAGGCCAGTGGCCTCTGGAAAGGCAGAGGGGCAAAGAGCAGCCAGAGGGAAGCAGAGCTTGTCTCTCTTACCCTGCTGCAGAGGAAGAGGAGAAGCCAAAGCTGTCCTTTGTCCTTACCGGCCTCTTTCCTGCCCTAGGGAGAGGGGTTTTTACTGCACAGCAAGCCAGAGGCACCGCAGGAGGCAGCGCCGCAGGAGAAGGGACCAATGCACGTTGTAGCGCAGTACCATTACGAAGCCACCCAACCTGAAGACCTGGAGTTTCAGGCAGGAGATGTGATACTTGTGTTATCCCAAGGTAATCGTGCTCCTCCTGCGCCAGGGGAGGGGAGGGACACGGGGGGTTCCCCACATCTGCCAGGCAGGCCAAAAGCTCTCAGGGATTTGGGCAGACACTGGACACACGTTCTTCAGTGGAGTCTACAAGCCTCACTAGGGACTTTGATCTCTTTTCCCAAACCCTCCGGTCCTCCAAAGCAAACTGCTCTATGCTGGGGACCTGCAAGAGCAGCAGCCTGGCGCAGGCAGCCTTCACCGAGAGCAAACTTCTCCTCCTGCAGGTTGCAGTTTGCCACCTTTAGATGGAAAACAGACTGCTGGGATTTCTGTGCTTCTGAGAAAGCTCGCACTGCATGCAAACGCTCCCCAAGGCAGGTTAGGAAAGCCACTTGCAGAGAGATTGCGGGAGCAGCAGGAGGCAGGTGGAAGCCAGGGGAAAGGACAACCTAAGGACGCATCTGAGTTGTTTTCCTCCGCACTAAGAGCTGTGTCATTGAGCTTCCAGATTCACCAGTGCGGTGGGTTAACCTTGGCTGGATGCCAGGTGCCCACCAGGCCACTGTATCACTCCCCTCTTCAGAAGAACAAGGGATAGAAAATGAGATGAAAAACTTGTGGGTCAAGATAAAAGCAGTTTAATTAAAGCTAAAGCCAAGACTGCATGTGGAAGCAAAGCAAAAAACAAATATCTTATTATCTACTTCCCATCAGTGAGCGATGTCCGGTCCGTCCTGGGAAGCAGGGCTTCAATAGGCGTAGCTGTTGCTCCTGGAGACAGATGTCATAACAACGAATGCCCCCCTCCTCCTCCTCCCCCCTTCCTGTAGCTTTTATTGCTGAGCTGATGTCATATGGTATGAATATCCCTTTGGTCAGTTTGGGTCAGCTGTCCTGGCTCTGCCCCCTCCCAAGATCCTGCCCACCCCTGGGGCCCTGAGCCTGGGGGGTGCTGGGGAGACAGCCTTGGTGCTGTGTGAGCACTGCTCAGCAGTGGCCTAAACACTGGTGTTATCACCACCCTTCTAGCTCCCAATGCAACACACAGCGCTGTGAAGGCTGCTACGGGGAAACGAACTCCACCAGCCAGACCCAATACAATCTCCACCCCTTATTCCATACCATTTGCGCCATGCTCAGTCCCACATAATTTAATACACTTACAACTTAACTACATACTTAAACCATCTCTGTACCCAACATACAGATTTATACATTCTCATTAACTACTATCCCCCGTCTGTTAACAGATGGATCTTATTCTCTCATTTCATGGGCTTCTTGCACTCCTCCAGATGTTCGCGAACAGGCTATGGCTTGGTCCTGTCTGCCAAGACGGGTGTTCAGGACAGGAGAAGCAGCATGTTCGACTGCTGGGCACCAGCACCGGCTTGGCTGGGGTCATTGTTGCACTCTTCTGGTTCCTTGTGAAACTTGATGAACGGTCGTTCCTGCCACATCACTTCATACAACATATTACTCGCATCACAGATTGTTTTTTCTCCAAGGTTAAATCTCCCTGAGTCACACACCAGGTGTCCCCATTCTTCTGCACTACCCACTTACGTATGCCCACGTCTTTGGGCAAAGATAACCCCACAAATGGGTTTGCCTTTCCCCATGGGAGGAGCAACCCACACCCCCTTCCCCAGCCATTTCCCTGGGTGCACTACAGGGATCTTATCTCCTCCCACAGTATGCAGGGGTTTTGTTAAGGCAGGACCAGGACAGTTATCAGTCCCTCTGTTGTCAACCAGCCACACGGCTTCTGCTAAATTTGCGTCCTAGGGCTTCCACGTCCCATTGCCCAACACTCTCAGCATAGTTTTCAACAGTCCATTATATCCCTCAATCTTTCCAGAAGCCTGTGGGTAACAGGGGATGTGATACACCCACTCACTGCCATGTTTCTTTGCCCAGGAGCTTATAAGGTTATTTTGAAAACGAGTCCCATTGTCCGATTCAATTCTTTCTGGAGTACCATGTCGCCACAAAATTTGCCTTTCAAGGCCTAAGATGGTGTTACGGGCAGTGTCACGGTGTACAGGGTATGTCTCTAGCCAAGCAGTAGTTGCTTCCACCATGGTGAGGATGTAGCGCTTGCCCTGGCGTGTTCGTGGCAGTGGTCCATAGTCAATCGGCCAGGCCTCGCCACACTGGAAACTCAGCCACCGCCCTCTATTCCAGGGAGATTTTACTCGTGTGCCGCAATCAAGCGAGCCACACATTTCACATCCATGAGTGATGGCCTCCATGGTCAGGTCCACCCCTCGATCACGAGCCCATCTATATGTTGCATCTTTCCCTAGATGTCCCGATGTTTCGTGGGCCCATCGACCCGTCCAGGTCCACCAGAGCTACTTCAATTTTGGCAGCCTTGTCCACCTGTTCCTTGTTCTGATGTTCCTCAGTGGCACGGCTTCTGGGTATGGGAGCATCTACATGCCATACCTTTAGAGCTATATTTTCTATCTGGGCAGTGATGTCCTGCCACAATCCAGCAGCCCAGATGGGTTTGCCCCTGCACTGCCAATTGTTCTTCTTCCACTGCTGGAGCCACCCCCGTAGGGCATTAGCAACCATCCAGGAGTCAGGGCAGAGGTAGACCAGTGGCCACTTTTCTTGTTCAGCAATCTTTGGGGTTAGTTAGATGCCTTTCACTTCTGCAAACGGACTTGATTCACCTTCTCCCTCAGCGGCCTCAACAACTTGTGGTGTGGGACCCCACAATAACTTCTGCACGAAATCATTCTCTTCTGGCTCACCAAATGATTTCTGCAGCAAGTTAATATGAAACCAAATTGGTTTGAGTGTTTCCATTTTTTCCCCGTTATCTCCATCATGGCATTTTTTCCTTCTGGCTTCACAACCTCTTAGAGCTTGATGGTTCCCTTTGTCACTAAAGGGCCTCATGTCACATCAGCAAAGGCAAAAGAAAGGTTACCCTGAACTTAAGCTGCCTCCTGTCCTTTGTTTTTTTTTTTGCTCGCCTACCTAGGGCAATAAAACACAAGAACCCAGCCTTACTCGGTTTCCTTTTTTCCTTCAGGATAAATACAATCTATTTGTGAAGTAGGAATTTCATATTGAGTACAACAGCACTTTTCCTTTTTTAAACAAGCACAAAGACAGACCTGTTTAGGTTACAAGCAGTCTTATTGCAGAAAATAATTTTTAGGTCCTGTCATCATAATGTCTCTTGTGAACAAGCTGCCTTTTCAGCTGGCTTCCGGCTTTGTAAAACCTGTTCCCAGCTTCCACTGCTCCGTCACCACACTCACTGGGCTGGTGCTGGGGACACCCCTTCCGTGCCCAAGTTGCCCCGTGCCCCAGGACGGCGCAGTCCCTGCCCCATGCAGCAAACAGCCGTTGCGGCCAGAGCCAGGGGCTGGCTCAAGCTGCTGCTCCTACTTGCGCTCAGTTTTGAAGCCCATTAGATAAGTAAAAAAAACCCCCAAAAACACATGGAAAGGGGAAAAAAATATCAGAAAAACACAGAAGTGTTTCAACAGGCTCCTTCTTTTCCAAAACACAGTTAATGGCAAGTTGGGCAAAGCCTGGGCAACACCTGCCAGGGAACTGAAAACACAGACAGGTAAAAGCAACGCTTGTCACAGCAGGGAGAACCACTGGCCAGCCACCACCTCTGGCATGGGGAAATAAATAGAAAATTGCATGCACGCGCACACACATACACAGAGGTAAAACAACAATCAGCTAGATTCAGTCTGCTCTGAAATGGACACATTCATTTAATTAGTTACTTTTTTATGCTTAAATTTGTTCCCCTCCTCCCCTGAAACCACCAAACCCCTTGTACCACTTGCTTCCAGAGTCAACTAAAAGGAAAAACCCCCAAAAACTCCAGCCCTGTTGTCAAGCTGTTTTTAATAAACTGCTACTGCTCTGCTTAAGGGAATCAAAGTTAAACAAAGCTCAGCCTCCCTGAGCATCCAAACCAGCTCCACCAACAGCATCATTTTCCAAGAGCACCGTGTCAGCCAGCAGCTCTGTCCCACACGAGGCGATGGGGCTGACCCATCTCTACAGCAGCCTGACCCATGGTCAGTGCTTGCCACACCCAGCCTCGTGCCCCTGTCCCCACCATGGCTGCAGGAGATGCAGAGACCTTTTGTTCTTTCTAGCATTTGAATGAGCCTTGTTAAGGTTAAAAAAGACAGGGGCCTCAAATCCCATTAAAAAAAAAAATCCATTATATATTTACGGCATGGTATATACAGCAATGCACCTCACCTCCCTGGGGAGGAGACCCCTGGGGCAGCTGCTGGGACGCGCCACAGACCGGGACTGGGATGACACAGTCGCCCCCAGGGTGTCATCCCTTCCCTCTTGAGCCCCCAGCACAAAGCAGGGAGTACTGTGAGGAGCACTGGGAGCGTTCTCAGCCAAGATGTCCAGGAGAAAGTGCTTCAATAGGATCATGAAAGGTCAGAAGAGGAAGGGCGTGAAAAACCACAGCTCTTGCTGACACATGTAGATCATGCCCATGGTTGGGGGAAAGAGGTACCTCTTGGAGACACAGAGATGGGTCCTTCACAGACAGGTGGAAGAGGTACACGGCGGTGATGTGTATAAACACAGAACAACCACAACGAGCCTTTACATGGAGGCAGCCACAATGTTAGATCAGAGGACTTATACCAGGCCAAAGGGACTCACCCACCCAGCACTGGCTCATCCCTGCTGCTCTGCCAGGCTCCCACGCATGGCAACCATATCCCCAGCGACACCTGACAGTGTGCTGGACACTCACCAGTTCACGGACGTCCTGCTTCTGGTGGCCACACCAGGCTTCTTACTGACACCTCTGGGATCACTGTGCTCAACCATGCTTCGAACAGTCAGAGCGAGACCTGCGGAGGAAGAGAGAGGAGGTGTCAGAGGGGAATGACCCAGGCAGCGCGTGGTGGCCTGTGGCAGACCTGCTCTCTGTACTCACCCTGGGCGCCTGCTCCAGCCTGGACAGCAGAAGGAACACGGCTTCCAGGCGGTAGCTGCAGAACAGGCACATTGATGTGGCCAGTGACTCCACAGCAGAGCGAGAC
The DNA here is from genome assembly GCA_011057875.1 of Pterocles orientalis. NCBI lineage: Eukaryota > Metazoa > Chordata > Aves > Pterocliformes > Pteroclidae > Pterocles > Pterocles orientalis. Next base: position 23,596 of record WKFP01012417.1, read on the forward strand.
AGCTGAAAAACTCTTGAGCTGCCCTTCCCCGGCCAGGACTGCTCCCACCCGATGAAGAACAGACACAGCTCCTCATCTTGCACCAGGTTCTATGTATTATCAGACCGGCTGACAGGTAATAACGTCTTCTTTAGCAGAAAGCACAACATTGATCAGTAATTATCAAAAACAAACAAAAAAAATTTAAAAAACCCAACCAGCCACACACACTCAACTGCGCGGATCTGCCAGCAGGCGAGTCTCTAGCCCCAAGGCCAGGAGGGAATCCTCCCGCTGCGGGCTGGGGTCTGTGCCAGCCAACCTATGCAGTGTAGTCCGCGATCACTTGGCCTCTGAGAAACATTTTAAAATATATATATATATAAACACACCATAGTCTGCTGACATGTTAGCCAACAGCAAGTACATCAGAACTCATCCAAAAAACAGACAAGTTTGCTCCGCACATGAAAATACATCCAGACAAGTTGCCTTTCCGTCCTGTAACGTGCAGTTCTATCAAGGCTGTCGAGAACAGTACAGCTGGTAACACTAACATTTCTGTAGCTTGTCTTGTTTTTATAGGGATAGTGTCAAGCAGTTCATAACCAAACTTTTAAAATTTAAAGTTCCTGCAAGTCCTACACTTGGTTTTAAGGCCTAATTAAACAGGCCTGCAAATAGGTTGCCAGGCTTTGCTTTCCTGAAGGAGTAAATTGAGGCAGGGGGTGAAGCAGAACATGACACCGACCAACTCCACCTATGTTCCCTTCAGGCAGTGCAGAGACAAATAAAACCAGCACCCTCCGCTTTCTCTACTAGTTTCCAAGAGTTTAAACATGCCCAGACATTGTTTCTGGACTGGGAGGCCCATTTAGACGAGATCTAGCAAGTTTTGTAATTTGGGGAGGGGAAGCCAGCAACAGTTTTCTGTAGCAGTGCAATGAAGGAGGTGACCCTACAGAGGAGCACTGCTCCAGTACACTGAGCATTTTTGGAAACCATCTTGATTCACTTTGAAAAACAAACCCAAATAACCCAAATGCCTGCAGTTTCTCTCAGTGAACAGGGTTATAAAAGCCTACAAACCTACAGGGAGTAACAATTACACAGCAGCCCAGTTACAGCTATCCAGAAAGGTATTAACACTTGTACACCTCTATATATTAATCTTTATAAATACAGTATTCTACACAAGGAACTGTAGAAAGACGTCATTCAAGGTTGTTTGGGTTTTTTTTTTTTACAAAAGCTTGTGAGGGCTTTTGTTCAGATCTCTGCCTGTTTTCTGCCAGTCCAGAACACTTGTTCTTTTTCCTCCTTCATCTCCCCCCCAGTCCTAAGCAGCTTGGTTAGGTGTCAGGTCCAACCACTGTGCTTTGCCATTTGAAGCAGGGGGAAGGAGACCACATGAAGAGCTGCTCTACAACTTTCAGGGGTGAAAAGCTAAAGTGTGAGGCAGGTTCAGCTGTCAACAGAGTCCCGGGGGAAGCGGGCAGTCATAGTTCATCCCTGGAGGACGGTGCATTGAGAGACGACTGGGATGGCAGGGCATCCTTGTTCTGGGCGTCGCTGTGGATCTTGCCCTGCTGCCGGGATTTCCAGGAGTGTGTTCTGTCCCAGTCCGTTGACACAGTCTCGTTGTCCCAGATGGTGGAGGTCTCTGTGTCGCTGAGGTAGCCTGGCTGCCCCGTGTAGTGGGTGGGGTAAACAAGCAGGGGTTCTGCCGAAAAGGCTTTCAAGTCTCTGGACTCATAGTACTCCATGTACTTCGCTCTAAAGAGGAGAGAAAAGTCATCAGTAACGGAGTGAATGTTCATTGGTGCCAGGGCTTTTAACTGGGAGATAAATGCCAACGCAGGGAGCAAACAGGTCCCAGGGAGCGGATGCAATCGATGGGGTGGAGTCTGATACTCTGCAGCCAGAACCACGGGCCTCACAGCCACACACAGCCCACACAACCAAAGCCTCGTGTCTCAGAACCTGCCCACCAGGTACAGATAATAACCCCTCCACAGGAGGTCTGTCACCTCCTTTGACTTGCGCCAAGAGCCCCGATGCAGACAACCAAAAAGCACGAGGTGCAGCCCTGTCCCCCAGCAGCCAGGCTACAGAAGTGAGACACACCAACACGATCTGACTTAAGTTCATCTACCAAGACCCATCTCACGTCAACCCGAGCAATGAAGGTATCCTACTTACACTGGGTGTTTGTTGTACATGACTGGCAGAAATTCGTCTACAGGCAGCATCTTGCTGAAAGGCTCAGCTTCAATGAGTTTTTGAGCCCCTTGGAAAGAGATTGCGTACCCCAGCGTCCAGTACGAGTAATCAGCTTCCACCAGGTTCATGACATTGGGAACTGCTTTCTCAGGCTCCTGCACCTGCATCCTTTTCCGGCCGATGTAGCTTAAAGGATGAAAAGACCACGAAAATTGGAACCAAGCCAATCTGCATCAATTAGGACCACACAACTGTTCATGTCAACCAGGGAAGGGCAAAGGCTCAATCCAAGAAGTAATCCCTGACCAGGTTTACAGATTTCTATCCTGCACCACTCCCTGGCATCCATGTCCTAACCTGGTGGGTAGTATAGCTGTGAAAGACTTCATACAGGAGCTAAGATGCCATGGTCCAAGCCTCAGGACAGAGCTGTGTCTGTTCCTCTATCAGAGCAGCATCTCCAGACTTTTGATGTCAATCAAAATTACTGCTCACAAAGGGCACTAACGGTGCCCATCAGACATTCTAGCACCAGCCTGCCCCAGAAGGCACAGCTGTCCTGGTGGGAAGAGCCACCAAGAGGTCTGTGCTGCCTTCCCCTGCACTCCAGCATTAACCTGCACCTCTATCATGACCCAGCAGGTGCTGATGACCTCCCCTGTGTGCCCAGGAGCTCCCAGGTGGCTGAGGGCCAGTTACTTACATCAGCTCCCAGTCCAGCTGGGCTTTTTCAATGTCGTCCATCAGCTTCATGAGCTTCCTTTTAAACTGGTGTTCAAAGCGCACATCATCCTCAATCACAAGTGTCTTCTCCAGTTCTCTGTTCACCACCTGAAACAAGAAGGTTCAGAAGAGATCGGTGGCACACATGGGACACTCCCCGCACCCTGAAATTGCTGGGGTCATCCTGACCTGGCATTGCCTTCTAGACCACACAGGTAGGGAGGCTGGAGAACCACTACTGGAGTCACAGCTCAGTTGGGAAAGACTGCAAGAGCCAGTGAGAACAGTCCTAAAAATACCCTGTGGTTGAGCATCTGCAACCTAGGAAAACCTTCCATCCGATGCTGCACCATCTGGGATCCATGAGCTACCATGTAGCATGACCACACCAACCATCGCCTCTGATGCCAGAGCCACTTGCTCAGAAAAATCTCGTTGTTGGAAAAAACTGCTTCTGGAGTCTGGGAAGGAGGACGATCCAGCATAACAAAAGTCTGGCCCTGACAACTTAGGGAACACAAATATAAAGGCATCCTGCATGTCAGTTCCACCCGACTGTCGGTGATTCAGAAGCCTTGAGCCCGAAAGCACAGCCTGACTTCCCACAATTGAAGTCACTGCTGGTGGCTCTGGGCTGGCTGGATCAATGCCCTGCCCTGCTGAGAGGTGCTGCAGCTGACACCCCTGAGGTCAGGGGGTCCCTCCTTAGACACCTGTACAGGACCCTGCACCAGGAGGTGCAACCCTCACGTGACATTTGGAAAATGGCTGCCATTGCCTGGTCTTCTTTTAGCAGCAGGTCTTTCTCCTGCTTCCACCATGTCTTACTTGAAAAAAACCCTCCTGTTGATGCTGGGCTGTGTAACTCCAGTGTCTCTGACCAGTGCAGCCCAGGTCTATCAAATGTTGCTCCCCAGGTGACCAGGGACAGAAGAAGCTGCAGCTTTTACCACCCAGACAAGATCTCTTATGTTAGGTAGCAGAGGACCCCAATGCTACGAATATTTATGATATGCCAACATAACAAAGCTGATCAGCAGAGTCACTGGAACCTGTTTCAGCACAGATGCAGAATCAAGGCAGGGGCAGGTGGGGAAACACCATTTGTTCTTCAAATCCTTCCTGCCTTTCTCCTGAGCAAACCTGATCCAAGCAAGCAACTGGATGCTTTGCACCAATAGTCATGAACATACTCGGACTGAAATCCCTCAGAGCTGTTAGCAAATGGAAAACAGAGATGAGACAGCTGAACACTGCATTCAAGGAAAACCTGGAGCATGATCCACTACAAAGAGAGGAAAACAGTTCCATCCTGCACTTTCAGAAACCAGCATTTGGATTGGATGCTCTGCCCTGAGACGGACTGTGCGCCTGCCCACCACACCTTCCTGCAGCACCCGGGGCACCCACGGACTCCTCACCTCCTTCCAGATGTAATAGTGACTCAGGAAGCAGCCAATCTCTCCCCTGGTTAGTGGCCTGGAGGAGTATGGGTCCCGGTAACCTGGGAGCATATCGATGCTGAGGGCTTTGAGCTGACTCGTGTTCAGTGCTCTGAGAAAGAGACAACATATATCATTATTAAAAAAAAAAAAAGAAAAAAAAGAAGTAAATCCAAGTCAGACACAGACCGGACATAGGAGACACTGCTGACATTCAGAGAAAAGCCATCTCTCAAGAAACTCCTGCACTTGTTTCACTCAAAAACCTAGAGAAAAATTAACCTCTTGATTTACATTTCTAAATCAAGCTGACAAATCATATCCTTAACTCTGCCAACGACTTCTTGTGGGACCATCAACTTGTCAGGTGCTTGGCTTTGTACTTTTCTAAGAGGTCTTGATGGGTACCCAAGTCTCAAGGACCACAACCTAGCATGTGGGTTCCTGTTTCCCTGAGGCCTTTTTGCAGTCCCCAGACCTAGAACTTCTGCCTTGATTTCTCATTATAAAAACATCGGAACACACCTCAGAGTAAGCTTGGAAAGGACTGTGCAGGGTTAACACCACAGCACAAGGGCTTTGCAGCACCAGGATGGAGTATCTTCCCAGGAGATAACTCTCTCTAAGCTTTCACTGCTGACTCTGACTCCTTTTAACTGCGTACAAACTTACAGCTCCCAGAAATCAGGACGATTTTAACCCAATTTTCACCTTAGTCTGAACCACACTGCCCTGCTTGTCTCACAGAGACTAATTGCAATAGAAGAAACAAATAGAGCAAAACTGTCCCAGACAGACTGCCAGGTAAATAAAAGTGATGCTTCTCCCCTCAGCCCCCCCTTCCGCACCAGAACAGAGGTCTGGGCATCCAAGGAGGTGGTGCTGAGCAGTTATGCACAACCCACTCTTTGCAAACACCAGCAGCCCTGGCCAAAACTCACTTTCCATCCACAGCCTCCACTATCTTGACTGCAATTTCCTGCTCGTACAGAGTCCGCAGCATCCGATCCCGCCTGTCCTTCCGACGCTTCAAATTGATCATGAAAATCTGAGTAGGAGAGAAACACATCAGTCCCCCGGCTTGGGAGTGAGGAATAAAGGGAGTCCTGACCCACCCTCCTCCAGCAGCCCCACTGGAAAAGCAGGTCTTATGAAAATCCCCGCTGTGTTTTCATTCCAGGTTGCTTAGAATTTGTCAAAAATTTGAGGTTGGTTTTGAGCTGAAAGGTTAGAGGCTTGTTCTTTGTATAACTACTACTTCTTCTGGATGTTTTATGTCACAGGGGAAAGTCGCTCTTCAGGGATGACTAAAGGTAAGAGGAGACCAAGCCTAGAATTTCCAAAGATACAGGATGTTTTGATTTATATTAAATGCAGAGCAAAACGGCCATCTCCAGCTCCAGTCCCAGAGGAACACTGATCCACATGTTTCCCCAAAAAGCTGCCACTGCCTGTATTAGGGATTATCAGTGAGGCCATGATCCAAGTACAAGGACACAGTAAAAAGAGGATTTTTGTCATTACTTCAAGTGCTGAAAATCCGCTGCTACCCCTGCCAGAGGAGAAAGCCCAGCACAGAGCCAAGACTGGGAATGGAGATGTCTGGGCTGGGCTCAGTCCAAGCCTTCAGGAGCCAGACTCTGGCAGAGGACTGAAGCCCTCATTTGCAGGTAAACTGCAGAGGGTCAGGGATATTTTTCAGTCCCAGGTGGACAAATACAAGTGCAGCCTTGTAGCCTGTGGAGCAAAACCTCATCCCAGTAAGCAGTGGGTCAAATTCCAGCTTAGTACAAATGCAAAAATAATAAATTGGATAAACAAAGAGCAGCCACAAAAGACAACATGGAAAAAAACCTACACCAGCTGTGTCCTAAACACAGACGCTCAAACACACATTAGCCAAATCAGATTCAGACTTTACAAGTCGTATAAACAGATGCAGCAGAATATGCCAAGAAGACAAAGGCTCCCCTGAGCACTGCAGCTCCCTCGGTCACAGTGCCACTGCCACCCTGGCAGCTGAGGCCATAGGGGTTGCTGGCTCTGTGAATAACTCAGACCCAGGTTAATTAAAGCCCAACAGGTCCCTCTCCATCTCCTCCCCTCCACGCCTGCTCTCTCCACAACGTAAGGCAGAGTCAGGAGAGGAATTTCCGACAGGTCTTGGGGCAGTACCAGTGTCAGCAGCCAGCCTTCTAGTTCACCTTTACTTAAGGCCTTCGCAGAAGGATGTGGTGAGCAAGCAGGGCAGGGGGAGAGCTGCCACAGTAAGGTAAGAGCGTTTATGGTTTTCATCGCTCCTGGGCCAGAACCCAGCTGAGAGCCTGGCTCTCCTGTCTCTCTCTCAGGTAAGAGAAATCATTCCCTTCTGTCACCGGAAAGCAAATTTCCCAAAAGACCAGTTTTTGTCACAGGACGGAAGGACTGCCGAGTTGCTCTGTAGAGTCAGATGCAGAGGAAATAGCACAAAAACCACGGAACATGTTTTTCACCCCCAGTTCTGCCATCTCCTCCTGGCTAGGTTAAAACATCCATGCCATGAAGACAGGAAGCCCCAAGATTTGCAGGCCACTGCCCTTGCACACAAATCCGCACTTCTCATCAGGGGTCTTGTAGCAGCAGACCTGACTGGCCTCGTTTCTCCTCTGCAAATGCCAGAGGGAAAGAATGCTCCCTGAGCCCCTTCCCTTCTGCTTCCCCAAGCTCAGCAGTTCTCCCCAAGTGAGGATGGCTATTTTCTCCTTGCAAAAAGTTTAAGCCCAAAAGATGAGTGATGTGGAAAGGTAACATACTCCAAGGGAAACGGCTGGAAACTCAGCTACAGGAAGAACCCCAGTCCTGTAGGTGGTAAATAGGAAGACAAGAAAAGACAACGGCAGCAAAATGGGTCCCTTACTTCATCAAATCCCATCTTGTCAGGGTTCTTCGGAGGAACAGAGACATACTGAGAGGGCTCAACAGGAGGACGATCAACTGAAAGAGAAGAGAGATCCCACATGTCACCTGCATGGACATGCCGCGTTGATATCAGGTATCTGCATGTGTTTGCATCGCTGGGCCTGCAGCCCCAGGGACCCAGGAGATAAAGGCAGTGCAGGAGTGGGTGCAGCAGAAAGCATCCACATTGCAAAGCAGAAGCCAGCAGCCAGCTGCCAGATGGAGCTCATGGCAAGAATGAGGTTCTGCAGCATCCTTTCCACTAAAGATGCTTTTTTGCATTTGATACAGGGAAGTTAAGGGGTTTTGTGAAAGGGGTTGACCTGACCGTGAAGTGATAACACCCCCAGGTGGAAAATGGACAACTGGGTAGGAAAACATTATGAGAGCGGTCAGATGAGGAGGCAGATTCTCAAGCGGAAGAGCGGGGCCACTGGCAGGAGAACTCTACAAGCATCAGTGTGGGAGGGGTCCCATCATGGCAGGCACAGTGACTTACTCATAGCCTCAATTAGGGTGTGCACAAAGTTCTCGGTTTCTTCTTGCAGTGTCTGATGCGATTTCAGGGGCATGGGAAGGAAGCCGTAGTGTTCACGGTTGCAGATGAACATCTGTATTCCTGGGGATGACAAAAACCAGAAATTAGAGCCAGGTCCTCTAACTGCAATAAGTTTTCTCCTAAGAGAGACTGCAAACTCCCCTCTTAGTCCAGGATCTCTTTTGGCCTTTGCCTTCACACTACAAAACCAAGCCTACAGCAGAGGACAGAACTGGCCTTCAGCAAAAGCAGCATCTGAGACACACACAGCAGGACTAGTGGGTAACTGGGGAATACCACAGACCTCAGCCCCCAAACCCACCACCACTGCTCAGACCTGGCACCTCGCCTGACACAATCCCTTCACAGACCTTGAGCTAAAAGCAGGAACAGGTTTTCACACTCTGAACAAGCCAGGCAGACTTAAGAGAGGAAAAAATCCAAACCCAGCATGGCTAGGGGTGATGGAAGCTTTTGTTGGAGCTTTGTGAGGCTGCTCTGCCAGACCACAAAAAACATGCAGTGACTCTCGCAAGGCAGAGTTGAGTCTGATCCCAGCTTCAACAGCACACGGTTGGCCAAACATGGGCCCAGGCAGTTCAGCTCCCCTGGGATCACACGGGGTGAAGTTGCAAGCCCAAGGCACCAGTGTAGCTGCAGGGTCTGTTACCAGGCTTGCAAGGGATTCACTCTGGCTTTTGTTGTCAAGCATCTTCCTGCTTATTTTCTAGCCAAAGCAAACAGAAAGACAAGATATTTTCACCCATGTTGGCAAAAGACTTTGAGGAACATATAGGATAACCATCTAGGAAGTGCCTAGAGAGCCACCAAACATGGTCCTTTCCAGGACTAGTTTTTACAGTGCCCTAAAGATTACAGGAAAATCCTAGAGAGAAACACCAGAAAGGAGAAAAGCTGCTTTCAAAAAGGGGTGATAACATGACTTCCTTCTCCTCAAAAGCATCTGCAACTGCTTGCTCAAGGAGATGAATCTGAAGGTGTGAAACAAAGAGAAGATGCAAAGCTGCCCCTCAGAGGAGACGTCTTTGCAAGGGAGAGACCCACCCACCGCTGAGCTTGTTCACTGGGAACATCCCTGCAACCTGCAATCAGCAAAACCCCTTTCCCTCTGGACTGACCAGGAGTTTGCTCACCATCAGCCGCCACTGCAGCAGTGCTGGGCCTGATGTCGCATCAGGCAACACACTCAAAAGCTACATCCAGAGAAGCCAAGGGAAAATATTTTCGCTGTTTTTCACTGAGCTCTCCTAGGATCCTTTATTAATTAAGCACAATCTGAAAGCTGCCAGAACCCATACAACTGGCCAAGCAGATTTAAAGAGAAATGCAAACCTCCAAGCTTTTCTGCCCACCTCGTCACCCTTCCCCCCCCTTTTTTATGTCCAAATGAAACAAGCACACCAACCTCACTCCCTCTAGGAAATAAATGAAAAGCAGACACTACCTGGTGTGTTGATGCTTTCATGTATTAGTCCTGCTAATCCCTGGTATTTTTAGCAGAGCAGAATTGTCTGCATTAATGACCCCAGTGCTTCTACCACTGTAAGTTCTGCAAGTAAATTGCTAGCTACACTGCTTGCCAAAACACATTCAGCTGTCAGCTGTAATTAAGTAAAGGGTGGAATAAAAAATACTACCTGCTGACATTAATGGATTTGGCGCTGATCTCATCAACTAATCTTATCTGGCTCACTGATCTCCACTCTTATCTTCCGCTGGCTTAAACACAGTTAATCTGCATAGATTCACACCAGTATTTCTGTTCCTTCTGGGATAAAAGCTACTTTAAAGTGGTAAAGCTACATTAAAAAGGGGAGGGGGACTAGCTCTGCAGCTGTTTTCGTAATAAGATAAACGATTGCTACAAGGAACAAAAAATCTACAGATATTTGTATTATTATTGGCCTTTCTAAGGCAGTGACAAGGATTCAGAGCCATGTCCTAAACCCACAGCCAGATTTAGGCAACCTACATTTCCCCACGTCCCTGTGACCAGACCTTCCTGCTGGCTGGCTCTAGGTCTCCAGAGCCTACCTTTGTCAATAAAACACCCGCAGTGAGTTTTGTTGGGTCAGTATTACCACCACGGCCACGCTGTGTCCCCTCCGCAGAAGTGGGACGGTCTCTTTGGAGCATCATAAAACCGTGGCTGGGAGCAGTAGAGTCACCGTTGAAAACTGATGGTTTGATCTGAGGTGTTAAGTGCAGCACTCCGGCCTGGACAAAAGCCAACATAATTTATGACTTCAAGGAAGGAAGTGAAGCTACTCCAAAGAGAAGTCTCCCTCAAAGTCCATGCATTTTTTACATTTCTGAGCTTCAATGTCATCCTCTTAGCTTGGGTGACAAAACTCAGCCCAGGACACAAGCCAACAACCTGAGCAGATCCATGGGCCAGACTGCTGAAGCAAAGCCTTTCATGTCATGGGTCAATCCTGGAAAAAGCTGAAGTCTTCTGGAATGGAAGGAAAAAATGATGGATTTGAATCCCTGAAATATTTCTTAAGCAGTTGGAGCTAATGCAATGAAGTTACCAGCCTAATTGGATGCCGCATTTCTGGGAGAGCTGTCAGAGGGAACAAGTCGGGCAGGTAGATTTGAAGGAGTTTGCTTTGCTCTCCAGACCTAAACCTCCATTCTCCTTTGGGGCCAACACACCAATGTCCTGAAAGTCAGGACCACAAAGGCGCTCTGAAAGTCCACATCTCATCTCCCCTACCCTCCTCTGCCTCCTAAGGGCTCTAATTTCAGCTCTCCTCTTATCATTTACCTTTCTCACCTTACATCCCTCATCCCCTTGGAGCTGAGTTTTAAAAAGCCCAGCTTAGTCTGTCAAGACAATGCTGCCTTTTGCAGCTCTGCCAAGAGCTTAAAACCAGAAAGATTACTCAAAAGAAATCTGCAAACAGCTGGTGGCTGCTGTGCTGGTCTGGAAATGGTGGGAAAGGCAGTCTTCTCAGCCTGTCTCTTCTGCAGAAGTGACTGTTGACATCAAGCTCCACTTCTTCAGTTTCTCTCTGCTTGCCTGTCCCCCAAGAACAGCCCTTCCTTCTCACCTTCACTTTGCCTCTTTTGCAAGCAGAGGACAGGTAATGCCAGCAGCACATCACTCAGTGGACCCACAAACAACTTTTCCCTACTGATTCACCTCGGTTAAGCCAGCAAAACCAGTCACGAAGCTCTGAGGAGATCTGATTTTTGTGGTGCTGCTAAGTTTCATCAGTCCCTTTTTCCTTATAAAGCCCCAGACCTTCCCCTTTTCAGCAGAGCAGGGCAAAGAACAGGTAGTCGTTAAAAATATAGTCTTCCCAGGAGCTCCTCAGCTCCGACACTGCCACATACAGGTCTGCCAGCCAGGACTTTGCTGGAGCCAGAATACTCACCGGATTCAGTCTCCAAAAAGAAATGGGACTAAATGTCCTCACCGCAAGTACGAACAGTAGTGTCCCGCACGTAAGAGACGGTGATTTCTCTGAGACACTTGGAGCTCTCTGCAAACACCAACAGCCATTCCAGGCAACGGAAGAGGATGCCGAGGTTGTGACTTGGCCTGGAAGGACTCCTGTATTTCAGGTCTCACTGAAATATTCCCACTGTCCAGTAGAAACCAATCCCAGTATCAGCTGGAGCAGGACATATTTTCTCTCTGCTGTGCCCCAGGGATCTCAAGGCAGCTCAGTGCTCGAGCAGCTCTCCCCAAGTACCAATGATACAATGAAAAGCATGCAGAGATTTGACTGTTCACACACCAGCTCTAAACTGCCCTTGCCTGCAAAAGATTTTCTCTCAGCACAGTCCACAGACTCTGCACCTTTCCCCTTAAAGTTGCACTGATTTTGCTTTCAAAAAAACCAAACCAACCCCCTACCCTTCCAAACAGTTCCTGCTGAGCTCCCATGGAGCAAAGCCTCATCAGCACTGTGGGTAAACAACTTGGGATTTTGATTTCTGCAAAGGCTGCTACACCTGGAAAGAGCCTCTTGCCCTTGCCCCCTTCCTCACAGAGTCTCGTGGAAGTCATGATTTCAGATACCTTACCTACAGACTTCAGAATACCTTCCACTCTCACAGGATTCACCTGCATCTTGCTGTGACACCCATCAAGGGTGGCTGCCACACATTTTGTCTCCAAAACACTGCTCTGGCCCTGAGAACGGCTTCCATGTCCTTTGAAGCTAGGTGTGACTCAAAACTGCATTGCCAGTCACTTGCTGCTGGTTATCCCCGACCAGATCCAAAAAACAAAAGGGCACAGGGTCTTAACTCACCACTGAAGCCAACAGATGACTTTTGGCCTATGGACTCCAAGTAGAGATCTGCACATCTCCACTAGCAAAGGCTGCAGACGTACCTGCTTGGCGACTGGAAAAGGCAAAGACCATGATATCGTCAAAGCTCCAGGTGTAGTCCTGGTGGGGCGGGTAGAACATCAGCTTGGTGGAGGCCTCTTTCCTCAAGTCGATGAGGAACGTGGAATGAATCATTGGGACAGCAAAACAGCCTGTCCTCTTCCATTCCCGAATCAGGGGATAATCCAGGGTCCTTTTGTAATAGCCCTGCAAGCACAAGGAGGGGGCTGCTTGTTACAAGGGACTTCTGTTTCACAGATGCTCCCTAGCGAAAGCTCTCACCCTTAGCCCTCCCCAGCAGAGATGGAGCAGCACCCAATCCTCAGATGTTGAAGTGCCTCCCTTTTGGGAAGGGCTCAATCATGTACTTAGAAACAATCTCCATCCCAAATGTTAAAGCTTGACCTTCTCTTTTCTTTTTAGCAGCTATTGGAAATTCAAGCCTTTTCATTGCAAAATTCCCCTGCAACAGAGCTTCAAGCTTCAAACTTCAAACTATTTTCCCCTGTCTCTTAAAAAAAATCATTTTTTTGCACATAGAATCTCAGGTCTGATTCTGGAAACTGCTCAGCATCTGTGGCATCCTCCATGTTCAACAGGCACAAAGGATGTTCAGTGTCTCACAGAATAGGACCTGCAAATTATTTCTGACGATGACCTTAAAAAAAACCATATATTTCTTCACCACAGCAAAGGCGACAAAGGTCTCCACCAGCTGTGTAAGAATCCCTGCTTCCTCCATCCCAGTGCAAGCAGGTTTAATACCCACTCTTGGGCTCTCCCTGCAGAGCCGGCCTGGGGGAGGCACTTCAGCCAGCTCCCTTCTCTGTAACCATGAGCTCTGCCAGCCTTCCAAGCACTGGGGGTGCAGCACCCACATTGTGCAGCTTACGGCTGGTTTTGCAGGGGCAATATGTCAAAAGTTATCAGATTTCGAAATAAGTACACTGAATCCCCTAGAAAGAAATTCCTAATGCACCAGTGAGACATCTGAGCATGGCTGATGGTTAAATCCAGAGCAGATTCCGGTGTTTGCAGAAATGATGAGTCACTAAAATAAGTTAAAGTTACTTTTACGTTATATTTTCCATGAGTATCCTAGCTGAGCAAATCACTGCAGAACAACTTAATCCTGGTTTTGTGTAGAAGCATGGTGTGGTGCATTTGTTAATCCACCCCTCTGCCCTTCGGATACCTTCTGACGATGCTGCAAGGACTGGATATCTCAAACACAGCTCCTCTGATTTTCATGAAAAGGAGTGAGCAGGCAGAGACCTTACTAGCATTCCCACTGAAAGAAGGGTTAAAACTTCAACCTTTAGCAGACATCTGAGAATGCCCACAGGTGAAAGATGCTGGAAATAAATATTTCCTCCTCCAGTCACTCACTAGGGGGTTTGGGGACTTTTCACTGCTCATAGATCATGTGTAGTCAAGAAAGACTCCAACTTGTCAGCACTGCTGCCATGCCCTCCTAAGGTTAGCTTCACAACAACTAAATGTCAAGCTGTCTGGAGCTGGGTTTGGCTTGTTGCTGCTCAGGGCTGGAGGCTGTGTTTCAGGGCGTGCTCCAGCTGTTACTCCCTCCCCAAGTCCCCAGGGATGGCAAGGCTGAGAGCATGAAGCTGGGGGACTGCAAGAAACAAGCAGCAGCAACTAAGAGAAAAGGAAAAAATAATAAAGCAGAAATTTTCCTTTTCATTTGAGCAGCTTTTTACATCAAATTCTGCAAGATGCATTTGCTGCTAGGTTTTTTCCCCTTTCCTTTTCTCAGCTAACACTGGTAATGATGGAAATTTACTACCGGAGAGGTAACACTACAGGCTGTGAAGCAATGCTGATTTACAGCAGTGGAAAACCTGGCTGCCTCAGGACTTAACCTTAAAAACTTAAAGGACAATGCCTTCGCTGTGAATTTTATATCTCCATTTTAAAACAAAACCTGAAACAAGTAAACACACCCACACAGCCTCCTTTTTTCAATCTATATATTTACTTCCTAGGAATCTGAAAAGTTCAGGGTCCTGCTATTTTTACTCAGTTAGTTGGTTTGAACTGTGGAACTCCTTGCCATAAGATGGTCTGGGTACCAAAAAAAAAAAAAAAAAGTAGATTCAGATAGTGATTTCTGGTCCAACCCAGTACATTGTTATGTTTTCACCCTGCCTGTAGTCCCTACTTGTGTCCTTGGTAACACCAGAAAAGAAAAATGATGTTTTACACCAGAAATGTAAATGGAGTTTGTTCATTCAGCAATATGACAATAATTAGTATCTGGTTAGCTCTCTAGAACAAAGCAAGAGGGTGGGGAAAGGCAGGACCGTGGAGCATCTCTGAAGTACTCTGAAGTATCTTGAGTTTAGTCAAGACACTTCAAAGGAAAGGAGTGAAAAAAGGCAAAAAATTACTGTGACAATAGATCAGCTCTTCTATATATTTGATTCTCTTACTAAAATCCTTTTATGATGGTACTGGGTTCGTCTGGGATGCAGTTGATTTTCTTCATAGGAGCCCATATGGCGCTGTGTTTCAGAGTGGTGACCAAAGCAGCGTTGATAACGCTGATGTTTCAGCTGCTGCTGATCGGTGCTTGCACAGCATCAAGGTCTTCTCTGCTTCTTGCTCTGCCCCCCACAGCAAGAAGGCTGGGGATGGGCAGGGGGCTGGCAGGGGACACAGCTGGGACAGCTGACGCCAACTGACCAAAGGGATATTCCAGCAATAACTTGGGGTTGTTCAGCCTGGAGAAGAGAAGGCCCTGGGGGGACCTTCCAGCAGCTTCCAGTGCTGAAAGGGGGCTACAGGAGAGATGGGGAGGGACTCTTGATCAGAGGGTAGAGTGACAGGACGAGGGGGAACGGTTTTAATCTGAAAGAGGGCAGATTTAGGTTGGACATAAGGAAGAAATGTTTCTCTGTGAGGGTGGTGAGGCAGTGGCCCAGGTTGCCCAGAGAAGCTGTGGGTGCCCCATCCCTGGAGGGGTTCAAGGCCAGGCTGGATGAGGCTTTGGTCAACCTGGGCTGGTGGGAGGTGTCCCTGCCCACAGCAGGGGGGGTGGAACTCGATGATTTTTAAGGTCCCTTCCAACCCAAACTGTTCTATGATTCTACGAATAATACATAGAGGTGGGGAGTGGAGTTTTTCCAGAGCAGCCAGTGCTCAGGGAATGGCTGGTCACCACTCTCCTGGTGCTGAGTGACTGTTTTTGCGTCACTTGTTTGGGAGTTTTTCCCTTCACTTATTGAACTGTCTTTATCTCCACCCATGAGGGTTGCTTTTGAGTTTGTTTGTGGGGTTTTTTTTGTTTTTGTGTTTTGTTCTCCTTTTTTTTCCTCCTTTTGCCCTTCAAATTTGCTCCCCGATCCGGCTAGGCAGGAGTGAGCAAGTGACTAGGTAGGGACTTACCTACACACCACAGTGATGTGGATCAGCCTGTAAAGAACAAGCTCAACCTTGTTCTGGCTCTAAAAATAATGCTATTTCCACTACACAATGTTTTTGTATCTTATACTCTCTGTAGCGTATGGATTTGAAAAGGTAAGATGAAACTCCAATTTCTGGGCTCAGCACTTCTGTCCTGTACACCAGTACCCTTTACATGCATACTTCAGCACACACACGCCATTCAAGGCAGAGGGTGTTGCCCCCCTACATAAATGTGAGAAAAATAACCTATGCACAATGGAGGGCTGTAGAAAGAAGAGCAAATTCCTCTCAGACTAGCGTCACTATACAGGAAAGCTAGTCTGAAATTATGTACCAAGAGTTCATTACACAAACATATGGAACCACCTCAAATAAACTGTGGTGTGTATATCAGTATTTTTATGTAGTTGGTGGGATTGTATCACTTCCCAGGACTTTCGGCTAAGCACACTCAGCTTCCTCCAGATTCAGCTTTTTCAAGCCACGGACTTCAGATGAGGAAGCAAGTTTCAGTTGCGTGCCTGCACACCCAATGCAGAACATGTATTGCTTTGCTCAAACTTGGTTAGAAAACAAAAAAAAAAACACTTACAGACTGCAATCTCCTCTCTACCCTTCTTGCCAGATTCCCTACAAATGTACGGACCTTTCCCAAAGATACCCACCCAAGATTTGGGATGCTGCCACTCAGAGAGGCGTAAGCTGAGATGCCTCACAACACCACTGTCCTCACTACAAGCTAACACCACCTCTGCACGCCTCACAGCTACAGCAGCTTCTTTTCAGAAGAAGGACACTACAAAAGCAGATAGGAAAGGTCACAGAACAGAAGCAACGCTCATACTTCACAGACACAAAGCAGGAGGCCTTTGAAAACATGGCTCGCAGCGTTCACGCGGTCACTTGCCTGGGGGGTGATGCCACACCAGAAGTTAGAGTAGAGAGAGCGAGACTCGAGCATTGGTGCCACCAGTGTCTTGTTTTCTGCTATCATCAGGTTCAGGGTTTGTGGGTTGGTCAGTAAATTATCCGCATCAACAAACTAGAGAAGGAAGTGGAGAAGAAATTTGTTATTAGATGCAACTATGTGCTTCCCCTGACACTTTCTTGGGAACGAGGCAGCCAGAGACATGAGGTACTGGCAGACACCGCAGAGCTGGTGGTTTGGATACCACAGGACACGTGGCTGTTACAGGTGAACCCTGCGGGACGGCCCCTACACCACCGCTATGGGATGGGAAGAGATACAGAGCTTCCCTCTGACTCCACAGAACTTTACTCCAGCACAGGGGCAAGGGAGCTGCGAGGGAAAATAACTCTGCTGAAAATTCAGAGCAGGTTTATTCTCTGAAGATCTCTTACAAACTGGCCTCACACCCTCGCCTTTTTTAGAGGCTAGGAATACCGTCACTAACTGCTGTTGCAGCGACCAAAGGCACGCATCTCTCTACAACCATTCTGCAGAACTACTTCCCTTACATTTCATCAATAACAGGCGGGGTTTCAATCTGGAGGACGGTTGCAGGTACCTACCCAGCACCAGGACTATATTCAATCCTGACCTTGGGTTTACCCAGCGACTTCTCTCTCTAGCTGCAAAATCTCTTGCTCATCAGACCAAGAAACGCCACACAGCATCTCACTGCAGGGACCTTTGTCTTTAGATGGAGAGGAAAATTCTTGACAGCCTCAAGTATCAGAGTAACTACCTAAAAATCTTTTGCCTGAGGAGAGTTAATAAATCAAACCTTGTATTTACCAGGATGTAGTCTGACCACTTCTCTCGTGCAGCGCGCAGGGCAGCCTGTCGGAGTTTCATCACATGAGTGAATCGGGAGCTTGGCCAGTGTTTTGGCCCAATTTCTTCTGGGTAAGACCTAGCAAAGAAAAAAAGTGATGGCAACCCATATCTGGGCCCTAGTAAAAAAAAAAAAAAAATTCCCTTGCTGCCTTCTTTCCAAAACAAAAACAGTGTTAGAGTCACCTCAGGCAACCCAGGAGAGGTTTTGAGGGAGAACGATTCCAAGTTTTGCGCTGGCATGTGTACACAGGGCACTGGAGAACAAGCAGCGCTGCAGCATTTCCTGCCGACCAAGCGGCCACAAGCAAAATAACACTATTGAAACCCAGAGTTCCTTCTGCAGCAGGCAGGTCCTCACCTGATGTAAGCAGAGGTTACCCCACTGAGGTGAACTGAAGCTGATTTACCTCATCTGACCCTCTGGTAGAAAGTCATCTGTCCTCTGCTAGGCTTTAAGTTTAAGACTATAAAACAGTTTCCTAAAGCCCAGTAGAATCAACAGAGCTGAGGACGTAAAGATGAAGGCAATTTGGATTCCCTCAGGGTCTGGACATTATTAGTAACTGTTAACACATCCCAATAACAGCTCTTAAATCTACAAACACCCAGCCCCACAAGCCCAATCACGTGAGCTAAGCTATGCGTGTGTCTGTTTTCAGGATCAGGTCCAAAAGCAAATGCTTTGTAACAAAGATGGAAGGAAACTTAGGGGCAGATCCCTATGTGGAATAAAAATTCAGGACTTTGAAACAGTGCCAGCACAAGCCAGTGAAGGAGCGAAGAATTTCAGAAACTTTACAGACCTTAAAAAAGCCAAGTTTGACACGATTAAGAAAACACAATTCCAATGAAAGGATTAAAAAAAGTCAATAAAACAAGCATTCCCTGTGGGTTTGTACCACAAATGCCCCAGCACTGCAGTGAGGACCTTGAAAGTAAAAGCCAGCCTAAAGAAAGGGGAAACTGATGTACTGTTCCCTGATGGAAGAAATAGAAAAGAGAACAAAACAAGGAACAGCTGATCTTTAAAAAAAAAAAAGGTAATAAAATCCCAACACAGACAATTCTTTTGCTTTGAAATTCTGCACATAAATAGGTGTTGCCCTCCATTCCTCAGAAGGGGATGGTCCTTAAACCTAGCGTCGTATTTCAAAGCAATGATCCTGCAAGTCATGCAAAGGCATAATAAACTGAGTACAATCTAGTTCTCTAGCTCAGAACTTATAGAAGATTTGATGTCTCGGACAAAACTTCCACGGACACTACGGGAATGGGCTACGATTTCTCTGCTTCCCTACAAATAAAGAACGACAGTTTTTATTCCCTGTAGCTTTTGATGTGATTTGTTTACCATGCAAAGAGAGCAGCTGCAGATGCTAAATAACTAAATGGAAAATGCTTTCTTCTCTGGAGTCTTCATAGTTGCTTCACTGAAGTAAGAGACTTTTTTTTTAGGGGCTCCACAAGAACACAATTTTAATGGGACAGACCC
>WKFP01012417.1:42546-81885 GCA_011057875.1 Pterocles orientalis
AATTTGACATATACAACAAACAGCCTCAGTCAGCCCCTCACTGCAGTACTCACGGGGGGTCTTCCATCGGCCTCCACTCCACATCGTGGTAGAGGTTCTGCACATTCTTCAGCCACTCTCTAAGGATTGCTGTGGTGTTATCAACACTGTGGTCAGTGGCCACCCTGGAAAAATAAGAGCACAACAAGCTCTGTTAACACACTATTTAGGTCCTTTGCCTTTGCCCAACTGGCAAATGAATCAAATAGAGGCAGAACCTATTTCTTACAGGGACACCCAGCTCCTGGCAGAACTCAGGGCAGCTCCAGAGGTGCAAGGGGGACACAGCGGAGCACCCCTTCCCCACAAAGACAGAGCATCCCCTTAACGCAGGCGTGCTCACAGACCGCTCCCCTCTTGCTGATCTCCTCCAGCCTCACAGGAATCACTGCAGTTTGATCATCAAGCTGATACAGGACTGAACGCTGTTCTTAATGCCCGTGCACAGAATCATCCTTGCGGTCACAGTCACAGCCCTCCAAACCTGCTCAGTTCCTCCTCTGGAAGTGACAGGCCAGGCCATGACGAGATGAACAGCCCAAGGTAAGTTAGCTGCAAAGGTCCTAGCTCTGGGAGCACCATGACTTTGCTCCACTTGCTGTATTGTCCTGCAAGCCCACCGTTCAGCTGCACAGCCCGGCTGCAGGCACACATGTGCTGCTGCCTCACCCAATAGCCAAGGAATCGCTTGATAATTATCACCCGGATAATTATAGCCAAGGCCTAGAAAGCCTCGCAACTGCAGTACATACGGCCAAGCTGAGCACAGAGGCGGGAAGGCAGGGATGCTTGACACATGCCAGGAACAGCATCAGCCCTCCTTCCCCCGCCCTGCTATAGCCGCAGCTCAGAGACAGCTTGCTTTCCTACTGCTTCCTGACACAGGGGTTTGAGTTTGTGAGAACATGTGGAGGAACTTTGTGCAGATGCTATGTTCTGTTAAAACACTGCAACAGCGCTCAGTCTCAAACAATGGGGTGGAAGAAACCCGCCTGCTTCCTCTACAGCGTCTACCATCCTTCCTGAAAGCAGCACCTGAATAATGTTTGTTCCTTGGAGTTGAGGATGAGCAAGCCAAGTCACATCCCAGCGACATCTGTCCAGCTTGGGGACCAGGACTTTGCACATCCAACATCTGGCCGCTCATGTGCTCACGGCTGATCCCCTTAAGCCAAAGGGCTGCTCGTTTTTCCTGGCCAGAAGGCAGGAAAGCACAGCCCTGTGGTAGGACACAGCCCATGCAGCCCCAGCTTCGCAAGCTCCACAGAGAATTTACAATCCCTTTATATTCCTCTGGGAGTATAAATGCTCCCAAATGTCCCATGGCGAGACAGCAAAGACAGTGTGGAACGCATCCCCAAGGGAAGAGTGCTGGAAGGCTGTGCTAAGCCCCCACCCATGGCTATAAATTGCCTATTTTGTCCAACCAGTCCAGAGACCCAAAGACTCTTCCCAGAGCACCCTCTACCCTACTTCAAGCCAGTGATACCTGCAGTAGAAGACACCATTCCCATGGGGCTTTAAATTAAAAAAAGAATCAAGAATTCAGTTCTTAAGTTTATCTATAATCAGAAGAACACAATCACTTAAGGACAGGAATCTTATTTGTTGAATATTTATTCCTATCTCTGAAAACAATAATGAAATCTCAGCAAGTGAATAGAGGCTGGTTTCTTTGCTGTTAACTGCTCTCTGACAACAGAGCCAGGTCAGTGTTAGTCACAACTTCAGGATTTGCTTTTGACCAAGACCCTGGCTCAAATTGTCCTGTAGATCTAGTTTCAAGGATGTTTAACAGGACTGAAAGAGTCCTAGCCCTGACGTGTTAGAACAGACTAAGTCAAACTTGCTCCTTGTATTCTAGATTGCAGCTCATCCGCTCAAGCCGCTGTTTCAGCGCACCTCCTTGGGCCCCCCACAGCCACTGCGCATTTCAGAAGTCTTGTTCTGCCTTCCTCCCACACTCCAGCTGCACACTCAGTGAACAACAGCTCCAAAATTCCTGAAATACCAGAGAACTGTGAAAATGGCTTTATGTTCATGGTCATCACTGGAGCTACAGCAGCGCCAAGAAGCTCCTGCTACACAGTGAGACCACGCTGCAATTAGGCATCGTGTAAACCAAGCGAAGATGACGGTGGCCATCCTGAAGAACGTCAGAGTCCATATTACACCACACTGTTTGCCAGCTCCAGGCTAGGCTTAAGGATCCTGACAACCCTTAAAGGAAGCACACAAATCCCAGAGCCAGGTCCACGTGCCTGTTTCCCTCTGCAAACTTCATCCCACCCAGTCCTTCTAACCTCACATAAAACCAAAGGGGACATGGGTTTGCTACAGTCTGGGGAGGGAAAGGAGGAACTTCAACTGTATGCACAGCAAGTTACTCTTGAAGTTATGCTGGCTGCTTCCTTGTCTCAGGCAGGAGATTTTTTCTCCGTTCAGCTTTGCGCATGCACAAGCCCAAAATGCAGTAGTGATGGTGCTGTTTGCAGGGATGCGCAATGGAAAGTTCACAAATGAAACATAATTTCCTTGACAAAAAAGAAATAAAAATGTAGTCATTCAACCTCAGAGAAAATTAACGAGAGAAGGCTATCTCCTCAGTCGCTCACAGTTGCTTCATGAAGCCCAAAACCTTGACTAGAAGAAACCTTGAGGCTGAAAGACAGTAGTTGACAGAGTTACTGCAGCTCTGCCCTCAACAGCTTCCCCAGGCAAGACAAGGGGGCTGAAGCACACTCTTCCAATCGTGTCTTTGTCTCCCACTCCCGTAAGGTCAGATCACACCAGTTTTAATGCACGGATACAGCACCACCCTGAGAGAAGGGCACAGCACACCAAAGGCTGCTGCCACCTGACCTTGCCCCACACTAAGGGCTGCCGAAGGAGTTTCCCAACAGTTCAGCAGACCCCCCCAACACCTGGGGTTCTCCATCCTGCTCCTGGCAGGGCAGCATGCCCTTGGCAAAATCCACTCCAGAAAACCCCAACAGCTAACAGTCTCCAAAATGAAGTGAGACACATGAATGGAAGCCTGAAGGGACTCTAGATCTACCCAGAAGGAAAGTTCTAGAAGAAATGGCATTTTACCGCCCAGGCTGTAGAAGGCAAACTCACATCCCAGAAGACCTTTACAAAGACCTTGATGAAGCAAAGCTCTGGCACAAAGAAAGGACTGCCGTCTCCAGGACTATCCGCCCAGCAGCATTTCTAAGCCCAAAAGTTCTCAAAGGCAATAAAGTTTGTCACACCCTGGACGGAACATGCCCTATGACTAGCCATTTGGCAAACCTTTATTTTTTCAGCTTTGAGCCTCAAAAAAAACCCAAAAACCAAAAAACCCGACCAAAGAAAACCAACCCCAAACAATGCAAGCCATTCCCAAAAGCAATTATCACTATTAGTTTCAGAAGAATTCATATTTAAGATCAAACAAAATCAGCTCTTATTCCTGTTGTAATATCTGTACCAGTCCACCTATCCCCCAGAAAAAAAAAATAGCAGTTATGGTGTCTACAATACCACTGTACAGTAAAACAGGCACACACTTTTTTTTTTAAATGACAACCTCTGCACAAGAAAAACAGGCAAATAAAAACATGAGCAGGACTTCCCACTGGCAGCAAGAGCTCCTCAAGTCGTAAGAGGCAGGTCAGGATATTCTCCATTGCAAGCATTTCTTCAATAACAGTTTGTAGGACTGCAAGAAGCCAAGTACACAATTAAAACTTCAGTGCTCCATCGGACGGGTGGACCTTCCTCATTCTTAACCCATTTCCAAGATGCTGGAGGGCATCTCTTGCAGATCTCACCACCAGCACTGGTGGTCTGTTGCCAGTGGTGCACATCTCCCCAGTTCTAGAAAACCAACTGTCCCTTCCCTGGGTGATAACAGTCAGGAAGGGCTGAGACACACAGAGCAGCCAGCACTTGTGCCATGTCTGGTACAGTCAGACAGGATGACACTGTTCATGTGATAAACAGAGAGTAAGGTAGCATCACGTGGAAGACACTGTGCTGGCAGCATCCTGGTCTACAGTAGGTGAGGTAAAGCAGCACCTCCAACACCTGCAGAAAAGAATTTCAGTCTGCCTAAACCCCTCCTACGACACTGCAAGCAGAGAGGGGCAACACCAGCCAACAGGTCTCCTCTGCACGTCCTGCAAGTAAGTTTGATGGTGAGAGCATGCCACGTAAGAGATGTTATTACCCCTCCTCACTTGTGTGTCCTGGGGAAGTACTTTTATGACTCCTCTGATCCTCACTGGTCCATGGTATGCACTTGACAGGAGGAGAGTGGGCCACCATAACCCGGCTCCACTCAGCTCACCAAGCACACAGCTTAGCAGTCCGCACGACCCTTAGGCTAAGGGAGTCCCTGATTTTTTTTTTTGGAGTATTTTTGAAGGCAGGCTGGTGAGCACACTACTATTATTTGAGTCTATCAGCACTATTCTTGGCCTGGCGTCAGGTTCCAATCATGTTTTTTTAGTAATGGATCAGTTTAAAAGATCTGTGCAGTCAAGACCAAGCAGAATGTGCCAAGTGCAAGGCCAGAGAAGAGGAGAGGTGAGCTGGCTGGCAAGGAAAACAATCCTCGCCTGTCATTCTCCAGCCCCTCACCATCTTCATGGCTCTCTACTGGCCTTGTTCACGCTTGCCAACACTTTTCTTGCACCCAGGGGGCTCAAACCCAGACACGGTATTCCAGATGTGCCAGACAAGTGCCTAGCAAAAGGGGAAGAAGCCCTCCCCTTATCTCCTGACCAGGCTGCTGCGCTTGCTGCACGGGTCATGGCTGACCTTTGCTAGCAGGACACACCACTGGCTCCCATTCAGGTTGCTGTCTGCCATCAGTCCACAGGACCCATGAGGCTTTTTCAGCAGAGCTGCTCCCCAGCTGCCACCACTGCAAAGGGCTCTTCCTTCCCAAGTGCAGGACTTGATGAAGTTCAAGAGATTCCCTGCAGGCAACTCTCAACTCAAAGCCAGCACCCTCTGTCTGCAACCAGTAATTGGAGAAGAAGATTAAACAGGAGGTTTCTTCTAAAAGGGACCGGTTACACCAACAGCCTCTGCACTGAAGAGGAGGCAACTTTGTGTTCAAGAGGTGATTAACGACGTCTAGAATTTAATTAAATAAAAAAGGTCTCCAGTGAGATTTCTAACTTAAAGCCTGTGCAACATAATGAGGAAAGACCGGTGGAGTGACAAGGAAGAAAATTTAAATTCCTGCCACTCTCTTCAGAAAAGAAGATTTAATAAATTAAACTGGAACAGACCTCCAGATGGACACTCCTATTCCAGTAACATGGCAGCTTTTTCCACTCAGATTTAAACCTATTTCAATAAATGGAAGTTAAATTTTAGAAAAGTTTGAGTGAGAATGTTCGTATAGGGGCTTATGTCGACATAACTATAACCACTTCATTATTTACTTTGGCATTAACCAGTAGTCTCACCATGGACACAAGCCCTCATTGTCCATGCTCAGCAAAGCACCCCCTCCCAAAAAAACTCAAGTACCATGAATAGCGGAAAAGTAAGCACAACATTAAGCACCTACTGTTCTAATTAAGTAACATGTGAGTAGCAGCACACAAGGAAAACTGCTCCTTTTACAGACTGCTCGTATTTTTAGCTTGATAATGTCTCCTCACACTATGTATGCAGGAGGGAGTTAATTTAGGCTTTGGTGGTTGTCCTCCTCTTTCACTCCCCCAAAAAGGAAAAAAAAAAACTAAACCCCATCTTCACATCCCAGCCTCCTCTCCCAAGCTATTTACAGTTTATTTACCTCAGGCATTGGGTCAGAAGAGAAAATTTTCACCTTCACCATCTCTACAGGAAAAGTACTCCAGGACAAAACCAACACTGTGTGCCTCTGGCTTGTCAGAGTACGGGTCACACTGTAACACAAGTTGTGGGAAACTCTATGGCCCGAGGCCTGCAACAATTTTCCTACTGAATTTAACATTTACCACCTCTTTCCTTTGACAAACAGGTAGGGAGGGAGGAAGGGCTTCGAGCAGGGGTAAGCACTTCACGTTCAAGAAGTGCATACTGCAGAGTCAGAACTGGAGGCAGCTAGCTTTCAAAAACACAAGCTATAAGGAGGATCCTTTCCCTTTCTGTCCATGTTTTGAAGACTGCAGGGCTTGGGAAGGGTGTTGGGTTCCCTCTTTATTGCTATGAGAGCCAAACTCAGACACCCAGGTCCAAGCGGGCCCTTCCATCACCCTGCCAAGCACAAGCCATGGATGAGGACACTCTGGATACTGCTGATGGCTGGGGTTGTATTGAGAATGGCTCACACAAAGAGATGTCCATGGCTTTCCAGGGCTCCTGCTGCTTCTGCACGCTGCAGGGCTGAGTTGGGCACATAACCAAGTCCCAGAAAAACTCAGAGGCATCCGTTTTAGCTGTCTCCCTTGGTTCCTCTCTGGCTGCAGCCAGGGATTCAATTTACCCACAAGGCTTGCTATGGGATGTAGTCCAATATCGAGTTCCACTGAAAGCAGAGCCATAGGTTGGCCATAAGCCTAAACCCGCACGGTCTCATCCAAAGCGAAGCCCAAAGTCAATGAAGTAGATCACTCCTAACAACTGTAATACAGAAAGTGGTGACAAAAGCACCAGTAGCTCGCCCTGGCCATCTTCCACATAATAAAGCAGCAGTAAAGCATTAAGAGAGAGGTTACGTCCAAAAACAAACAGTGATGGAGGAAGAATATTTCTGTATGCACGGTTCCACAGCTTGTGCTACCGGAGGCACCCAAATGCTCAGGTTGGACCTTGAGCCCCTCCATGCCCTCACACATGTGAAGCAGTGAGACAGAACGGGAGGGATTTCACCTGCAGAGCCCTATCTTTCCTGTTTCACTGGGGATAACAGAGTCAGGGGGAATGCAGCAGTTCAGGCCCAGCTCTCCGACTGTTTGTTAAAGTCTGGCAAGGCCACCTGACCTGCCACCTTCCAGCTTATTAAGCAAAGCCGAGTTCTACAGTTATTCCTGAGGAAGTTACCCCTCGCAAGCAAAAAACCCTCATCAGGAATCTGGCTGGTCTGGGCTTCCCGCAGAAGTCCTGGAGACAGAGACGCACTGCCACCGAATGGCTCAGTTGGGAGTCGGCAGGGCTGTGCCCCCCACTCTTGCTGTAAGGACTATGGCCAAAGCCGGCCCACCGGGTGCTTCCACAGGGTCCCTGGAATGCTCAGCCCTCACCTTCTGCCCCAAGCTGGCAGCAACACAGCACTGCAAAGGGAGTTCCCTCGACGCTCAGGGACTTCAAACCCCAGGGCATTAGAAAAGCCAGGCTACTTCATCCAGCGCCAGCCTTTACCAGCAGGTTGCTACAAACGTCCAGCGTTTCTTACCATAACACTAATAACACATGATGAACAGAGCACAATATGTGAATATTAACAGCTTAACTTGAATTAAAGAGAAAGCAGAACTAGAGAAGACAGCAAGGTACTTCTAGCTTTGTAGAGGCCTCTGAATTGTTTAGATCCTGCAGCAAAAGCCCATTTCAGCTTTCAGTCACTTTGGGCAGCTCAAAGAGCTCCCTGGTCCGAGCAGGGCTTTGTGTCACGCAGGCTATCCTGACTGATGAGCGTGCTTATTCTGGGTGTGAATTCAGCCCTGCCAAAAATAATAACAAATAAAATCCAGCAATGGAGTCCTAATGTGAATCAAATACACATTTGGATTTAGATTTCCCAAAACAAGCTGTAAATAAAGTAACAGACGAGTCATTTCTCCCTGCCTTTTTGTTTAAATGCTGCCAGACTTAGAAAACCAATTCAAAATATAATAAACACCAAACTGGCAGTCTCCACTGTGAACCAGTGATGAATTACCTTGACTAGGAAACAGTGCAGCTGGGAGGGACTGGAAGAGAAGGTATGGATCCTAAAGAGGAAAAAAAAATTCAAAACAAGGCAGAGGCAAAACACTCCTAAAAACCTGTGAGAGGGAGTCTGCTGAGGCACGGGGAAGCACCAGAAAGCAGCTGCACCATTACAACGGCCTGAGACAAAGCTTTCGTAGCTCTGGCTCTATCACCTTCCCCCCAAGGACCACAGCACACTACCCACCCCAAAGCAGCTGGCTTTCCTGCCTCTGGCACAGCTCAATGCACAAGCGAAGAGCTGTTCAGCACTCGGGTAGTACACCCCCATCTCCCAAATTCTAGCATTTCATTTCATCTGCAAAAACATCTTTACCACAGAGGAGCAAGTGGAGTTGTTACTATTGATGACTTACGTTCTCCCTGCTCAAGATCTTCCCAAAATTGTAGCAAACCGAGCAGGGCTCACTTATCTTTTCAAGCACTCCTCCACCAACAGGCAGGTATGGCTCTTGTTCACCCAGCCCTGACGAGACTCAGTTAATAATTTTCTTTTTTAATTAGAAACAATCTAGATATTAGAAACACTAATTAGATATTTGTGCTGAATATTTCTGCTCTCTGGACTGCCAGCCCTACCTTGCAGATGGATTAATCTGAGACTCGATACCTCCAATCTCACAGGTACCAATGGGATCAGAGGATAACACACCATGAGACAGCACTGACCTACCTCACAACAATGCAGTTCAGAGACCGTGAACAGATTTAAACCTTCCTTGCCACCACTTATTCTAGCACAATTACACCCACACACTCCATTAATAAGGCCTGAACATCCAGGCTCAAGTTCAAAGAACTGTTCAAGCATTTAAACAAGTTGCTAAAATCTTAATGTATGTGTAAGACTTTTTGGCTTCACAGGGACTTGGCATTTGTTCTAGGGTCTTCCTTAATTAAGGACAGACTTTTGGAAGTACCTTCTTTTGTTTTTTGATTATTTTAACTCGGTTCCTAAGATGTCAGCTCCCAGCAGCGAGGCAGTCTGAGCCCGGCTCCGTGGCCAGAGTCGCGTGGGAGCGTGGAGTAGTAACGAGAGCAGCCACACTCTCCAGGCTGGGCAGCCAGACAAGAACAGGACCTCACAGTACAGGAATGCAACAAATACATCCCTTCTCTAACTCATTCCCCTTGCCCTTCAACAGCTTGTGCATAATGGATTTTGCTGGCAGCAGCAGTGATTCGAAAACCTTCAATGATCTTCCAAGCCCAAGTGAGAGAATGACTCACAGATGTATAGAAGTGTGTATGTACTTTTGTACACACCAGGATCTTTGCTCTTTCCAAACTACCTCAAGAAATCTCTCGGACCCTCCTATGCCTCACTCCAAGACCCTCAGGTTGTCTCTGGCAGTACAGTGCTGTGACAGGTACGTGCTTCAGCCCCGTGGGCGCTGATGCAACAGGGGAACCAACATCTCCCCAGAACAGCCATCAGGCTAGGGCTGCTTGTGGCTGCCTCATGCCGGTACTCAAAAATCCACATTTAACAGCTCCTCTGGCATCTCTGTAGGGGGAATTCTCTTGCAGTGCAATGGAGATTCCTGCTGCTTCCATTCCGCTCTCGGTCATGCTTTAGTTCTCCCTGTGGTCACCCCATTGCAGACAAAGCTTTAAAAGAAACAAAAAACCATCTACATCTGGCCTTACAAATATTTCCAAGCAGACTTGGCTTCAAGGGAACAACTCCCGTAAGCAAAGCCCAGGAAATCTCATAACACACAGGATCAGGGCTATGACTAGCCTCTGAAATCAATCTGCTCAAACAAGGAATTAATTGCAACAGTTCTGTAGTTTCTGAAGGGAGAGCTTGTTCCCACCAATGCTAACTGAGACACCAGCTAGCACAGCTGTTCAAGATTAATCAAAGGGTGTAAGCCACTGGGAAGGAACACTGGTATTTAGAAGCATTCTTGGCTTTGGCAACAAAAAAAATGGAGACTCTTAAAAAGGGCAGAATCTGCTCAAATTTAGGTGCTCAGTGCCGCTGATTTTTCAATGGGCACATTGAATATGGGCCCATACCACACGACCATGGATCCCCCAAAATAGAAACATCTGAAAAACCCTCAGCCTCTGTACCAAGCCTGCAGAAGAACGAGTGCAAGGCTCTCACAGTCAGTCTTACCTCCAGTAAGAAGACTCAGATCACGGACCACTAGACACCCAGTACTGGAAGCAAAGGCAGACCCAAGTCATTCCACTCAGTGGGTTACTTTTTCAGTTTAGCCTTGGATTTTTTTTTTGTTGTTTGTTGTTCGGTTTGGGTTTTTTTTTTCTGGGGGGGGGGGTGTGCTTTTTTTTTCCCCAAAAAAGTTATAACCATGCCCTACAAGTATCACTAAGCACACAGCGCCTGCCTCCCAGCCACCACACAACCCAATGAGAGCCTCCATCCAGAAGTATAGCTTAGCCTCTTTACAGTTCTACATATACAACACTGAGATTTTCAGAATGCTAAAGTAGGTTTTATAACATGCCAGGAAAGAAAACCTCATAGCTCTCCATATCCTCCTTCACCTCCCCTGCTTTTCTCTGAACATCACCTCCCTTCCAAGCTTGCCATTCTTCCTGCAAATCAGGCTATCTCTGTTGACACAAGGATAAAGCCACTGTCCATACTGTAGTACTGGTATGGACCAACACACTTCTTTTCCTCTGAAAGCAGCAAAGAATAATGGAATAGTTATTTCAGGATTACAGCAACCTGGAGAGAACAGGATTAGCCAAACATAACCAAGTTACGTGGCTGAGACAGGTATGCTCCATTCTTCCAAAATGTTTAAGGATGTACCTTCCCAAACAGGACATTTTTAGGAACTCTTGACTTAAAAAATGAAACATGACTTCCTTTCCATTATGAATGGATTTTCAGTCTAATCATACCCTACAAGACTTAACCAAAGTCATTAACACACATAGAAATACTTTTCTTCTATTCCAAATACTGTACACTTAAATGGCTACAAAAGTGATTTTTCGTCACTTGTCTAGTGCACGCTGACAGAAACAACGTGAGAAAACAGGAAATGGAAACAGAATATTTTACATCATGTTACTAATTAGGAGGAGTCCAAGAACAATAAGAAACACACTAAGCTAATTCTAGAGCAAAGGAAAATTCAGATTTTACCAGTAGAGAATCTGCTCTGTGATCTGGAAACCAGCAGGATGTTCTGTGTGACACTAGAGTGAGTTTTACACAATAATTGAGCCTTTCATGGGAAAGCTTTGCTGATATGCAACAATAAAGACATTCTTCCTGAAGGTTTTCAGCCAGCTTTTCTTTGAGGCTATGGGAAGCATAAAATAGGAACACAATGATTTGTACCTCAAACCAGAACAAGACAGAGGAAGAGCTCAATGAGTGCTCGGAACAGTGTTCTCTGGGATGAAGCCCAAATTTAGCACTTGGAGAAGAGGTCTGCTTCAAAGTAGGGAAGAACCGTAAGAGAAATGTAAGAGCAGCCATAAACTGTTCTTCCTACAAGCAAAGCGGCAAAAGATGCTTGGCTATGCAGAAAGACTTTGCCTCTGGAAAGAGAAAAATACATCTGTTTAGAAGGGCAGGAGACACTCAAAGCTAAGTAGTCACAGAAAATCAATGGTATTTCATATTTTCACATTAGACTCCCTGGAACCTCCAACCTCTATACACAGCCTGATGCAAAAGTCACCGAAATACACAGATTTTTTTTCACCTGCAGTGACCTTCAGATTACAGCTCATCAGCCTTCTGATGTTTGAGGAAAGCCATTCACTCGATACAAGTTTACAATCTTCATTTTTCTTTCCAAAAGTGTGAGCTTTTTCTTCAAACACCTATGCACGTGCAGCGTAAGTAATAAAGACATTCACGGTCACACATCGGCAAGACCCTGGGCTGCATTCATTTTCTCCTATTGAAAGCACAGGTACAAACTCAATATAACCAAACTGCTGGGACTCCCGCTAGCACATGAAACAGGACTGGCAGGCTGGACGAACCAGCTGTGTTGCACTGAGTGCTCTCAGAATCTGGCAGACTTTCTGCAAGGGGCGTGCAGGCTTCCAAACCAACTGTCAGCCGGAGGGCAAGAACAAATGGAAGAGCCATCAGGAAAACCAAAGATGGTGACAGGAGTCCCCAGTGCTCCTGAACCAGAAGGGCATACCTTCCCTGCCACTTGCTCAGCTTTTAGCCTGGTTTAAACAAACGAGGGCTGCCAGACAGCAGAGTCACTATGTTTTGTTAGCAGTCGTTCCACAAAACTCCCTGTGCAGACGGGGCAACTGGACTGCCACCCCAACATACCCACGTGAAGTCAGCTCTGCATTTAGGGCAGATTTCCATCCAGACCCTGCAACTCTCCGTCGGACCAGAAATTCCTTTGCTGTTGCTACAGGGTGAATAGGACTGTCAACAGGAGAACACCACCAAGCCCCCCCAGACCCAGCCTCCAACGAGTTGTTACCTGCCTACATACTCAGGTGCACAGAGACATCACGAAGAAAACCTCCATACTGAAAGATTTCCTGTATGCGTGGCTATTTCTGAAAAATGTGGCACAAATACTAGGAGATATTTTCCAGTTCAGCAGGCCTGGGAGACTTTGAGGATTCAGGTACACAGCTGTCCTATGCAGCCCTTTTTTTCCATCAACACCTGCACAGAGTTAGAAAAAGCTGAGACATACATATACCCCATGGGTACACATCCCTTCCACCAGAAGCAAAAAAATATGGTTTTGTCCACAAAGGCTTGGAAAAGTGGAGTTACAGGCAGGAAGAAAGCCTGGACTCAGCCCCCATCCCAAGTTCAGGACTGCCCGAGTGCAGCAGTCCCACCAAAGGGGTCTCCCAGTGGCAACACCAGCAACTTCAAGAAGTATCCCATCGGCTCCCAGAGGGACAGGATTCTTA
The DNA here is from genome assembly GCA_011057875.1 of Pterocles orientalis. Classification (NCBI taxonomy): domain Eukaryota; kingdom Metazoa; phylum Chordata; class Aves; order Pterocliformes; family Pteroclidae; genus Pterocles; species Pterocles orientalis. The sequence continues at coordinate 55,405 of WKFP01012417.1, forward strand.
GCACTCCTGGGGCATGCAGGCCCATCAGCCCACTGCAAAGTATTATACTTGTGTTATACCACCCTATTGAAGTCTCTAATCATGAAAGCCACTGAGACAGAGCAGAGGACAATCAGCATTTGGCTGAAGAACTCCCAGCCCTCTGCATAACCTGCCCTCCAAGAGATGAGGGCCAGCCCTCGGCTCCTCTGCCTGCCAGCAACATACACCCCGGTATTCGCTTACACCTTCCCTTTTCCAGCTCCGTGCAGCTCGCTCACAGCGTAGCTGGTGAGAGAAATTAGCTTGGCTGAGCCTAGACTACAAATAAATCCCCTGGCCAGTTTGCACTCAGAAATACGACTCTGCACTTCTCCCTCGTGAAAGGACCCACTGTCTGTGCACGGAGGGGGCTGCGGCAGGAGCAGGTACCAGATGAATAGTTCATTAGAGACTCATGGAGGAATCCCAGCACTGCTGTCAACGCGCAGAGAGCATTGTTGTGGAATGCAAAAGCTCTTTCTTTGCCATGCTCTCACACAGAAAGTTTGGCCAGGTTTAAAGGCTTAGACCCCCGAGACAGAGCTCCAGGCTTGCCTTCATAGAATCATAGAATGATTTGGGTTGGAAAGGACCTAAAAGATCGTAAAGTTCCAACCCCCCTGCCATGGGCAGGGACACCCTCCACTAGACCAGGTTGCTCAAAGCCTCATCCAGCCTGGCCTTGAACCCCTCCAGGGATGGGGCATCCACAGCTTCTCTGGGCAATCTGTTCCAGTGTCTCACCACCCTCATAGTGAAAAATTTCTTCCTAATGTCTAGTCTAAATTTACCCTCTTTTAGCTTATACCCGTTACCCCTTGTTCTCTCACTACACTCCCTGATCAAGAGTCCCTCCCCATCTCTCCTGTAGCCCCCTTCAGGTACTGGAAGGCTGCTATTAAGTCTCCTCGGAGCCTTCTCTTCTCCAGGCTGAACAACCCCAAATCTCTCAGCCTGTCCTCATAGGGGAGGTGCTCCAGCCCTTTGATTAGTTTTGTGGCTCTCCTTTGGACTCTCTCCAACAGGTCCATGTCTTTTTTATGTTGGAGGCCCCACATCTGAAACAGGCACAGGCAAAAGCAGTTTCAACAATTTAATTAAAGTTTTCCCTCATTGCTTATACATGTGAATCTCTTTCCATTCGGATGATCTGTAATGCTAGCACCAGGAGTGGATGATATGGAATACAAAGACAAATCTAAATCGAGTCAGGAAGGGTAATTCCTTCCCAATCACACGAGAAGATCAATCCCAGGTACATGGGTGTGCTGTACCAGGTATCAGACCTACAGAAACTGAACCAGACAAAGTTAGCAAGACTTTTCCAAAGGAATTCAACTTCAGCATGGCTCGAGAACAGCAATTTTCAAACTGTCATCAGCAGACATCTGTTAATTATTTCTAGCATATTTGTGAAAGGCAACTTTAAAAAGCCTAGCGTGTTGAAGTCAAAGCATCTGGGGGCATCTGCATTCCCACAGCAAAAACGTGTTGGGTTTACGCTCAGCTGACAGAATACCATTCCCCTTTCACTTCTGCTAGAAGGATCAGTAGCAATGCCCTCGTCAGAACCAACATGCCATCTAAAACTTTGCCGCGTGATCCCCAGCACAGTCTCAGCAGGCAGCACAATGAGCCATCTGTGCACCTAGAAACGCATAACTTTTGACCCTAACAATAACTTGAGTTTATTCTTACAGTGCAAGATACCAGGATCAGGGCTGGCATGGGCACAAAACAAACACTGCTGCTCTCCTGGGTGGGCTGTGAATTACCGGGTGCCCACAGGCAAACTGGGCAAGCAGAAGGACAATAAAACCCCATTTAGTACAGACACATAGGAGTAGAAACAGGAGTAAAGTTCTTGGCTGCGCCACCTACAGCCCCTGTACTGGCCAGTGAGCATCCTGTGAGATGGAAAGTGTTAACAATCTGCTCTTCAAAGAAGGCCAGGAGGTAGAGCAAGTAAAAGTCAAACAGGGACCTGTAACAAACTCCTCACAAGGAGGAGAGATGCCCTGCTTTTTGTCTTGTACTTGACAGAGGATCCAGGTGTTGGCCTAGGGAGCTTGTCTGCACAGCTGAAAGGCAATGTCACAGCCCTCCAAGAAGTCACGGGGCTGACATCTCTCTTACTTTCCACTTCTTACAACAGGTCTGAATCTGCCCTGCAGTATCAAAACCAAGCAAAGATACTTCAAAACACAATAGCAAAAACTAGCTGTGTACCAGATGCTCCTGGGGAGGCTGAGGCATGAAGTCCACCCAACACTGTTTCCAGGTTCTTCCAAAGATACCCAAGGTGTTTACTACAGCTGCTGCTGATGGGAGCCGCATGAAGGAAGCTGAACACACAGCTAAAAAATAATCACAAAATGTATAACCCAAGACGTTGCTGCTTGCCATATGGTAAGGAAATGAAAGGATGTGATGGGTACAGGCCAGGACAATCTGTCTTCAAGGCAAGCCACGTGCACTGGTGTTACAGTTTGCATTAACATTATAAAGAACCATACAGAAAAAGTAATGCAGGAAAATTAAAAATAAATAAATCAAACTTTCAGCATAGCTCCAAACGATAAAACAGCAAATGGCTCCAGAGCTTTCACTTCTGCAGCAGAGATGAGGTTTACCCCATCAGCAGGGTAACTGCTGGAAGGGAAAGTTTGGGAGCCAGGTTGCCTCTTTAGCTACTGTCAGTACCCACATGGGGATAAGCCTCCATCTTACATTATACAGCACTCACCATCCTGGCTTTGCAGAGTTACTCGTGCCACCTTCATGGACTTGATTAATTCAGTCTCTGTTTCCAAGCACTTCAGGGACTCCAGGAAGCTTGGAGTCTTTGCCATATCGTGTCTTCACTGTGCCGTTAATCTAAATGCAACATTTGGGGCCTGATTTTCCCTCTGTGTTCATCTTCCCAATGGTCAGCAGATCCTCCTCTTCACCACCTGCACTACACTCGCTCTTCACCACCGCCCAACCATGCAGAGGTTACACAAGGGGCTAGCCAGGGCTAGGACTGGGGTGCAGTTTCTTCCACTAACACCCCACAAAGTGGCATGGCCAAGGCCATTCAGAACAGCTAAAAGCTAAGCACCCTATTTAGTCACAGGGCCAGGAATAAAAAGCTCTTGCCTTTTCAGGGATTAGAGAGCTTCAGAGAGCATCCTTGAAAAAGGAACAGAGCCAGAAACAAGCAAGTTATCTAGCCTCCTGTATTCAGGGATCCAGGAATCAGCAATAAAAAAGCAAAACCAAAGCGTTAATGCTGGCGTTCCAACCAGCCCTTCCGTCCCAGAGTAAACCACCCCCCAAACAGTTCAGCAGCCCAACCAAGGTGTACTTTCTGTAAACCTGCAGGATGAAATTAATCATAGGCAGCATCTAACGACATCAGGCTGTACATTTCTCTGGATCTACAGCAAATTCGCAGCAAACAAACATAGTGGGTCTCATTATCAGGGAACCCTTTATCTTGGAAAAGATCATTATCCTTCCACTGGCACAGGTCTCACTTGTCACAAGGCAGTTAATGCCAAATTTTGCGTTCACCAACACTAAGCTAAACCCTATGGTCAACAGTAAGTTATTTTAGCGTTAGATTCTGTTGAAGCCAGCATGGAACTTGATATTGCATAATTTTGGCCTAACCTTTCTCAAGTAGCCAGTTATACTGGAAAACAGAGGTCCTCTGAACTGCATGGAATGGTACAGTGCTTCAAAATAAATGGATTATGTCACATTTGCTGGCAAATGGCTGGAAATGTTTTATAGGTAATTAAGGAAGAGATCAGAAAAACAACCACTGCAGCCAGGCAGGAGAAAAAAAAAATAAATCTTCAACCTTTACATATGAAGTAGAGAGTTTTCCTGGATGTGATCTGTAATTTTGTCCATCACATTTTAGATGAAGAAACAGCTGGAAAAGTGACAACACCTCATAAGCTAAGAGGGTTCTGAATATGATGGGGGAAAAAAAAAAAAGAAAAACACCACTTTGCAAGCATTATATAGTCAACTTATCAATGAAAATTTTCTGCATTTCTACCACAGACATATTTTACAGTGTTCTCACTCTGAATGGCTAAGGGTACTCATCTTCAAAGTACCTCTGGGAATTGGGCAATATGAATCAGCAGGTTAGAGGGCATGCCCAGAGGCCCCCAAAATCCACGGCAAAGTATTATAGCTTCCTTTCTTAGAGAGGGAAACAAAAGCAGAGAGATTAATGGATTTTCACAGGTCACATAAAAGGAGTCAGTGTCAAGGCTGGGAATGATAAAAGCCTACACTCCTTCCAAAATATACACTGAAGTAAATTACAAGTATTCAGCTTTTGTAGAGCAGTTTACTTAACACGTTCATAAAGTATTTGTCAGACCAGTGGTAAATTTGTGGCCGTGGCAATCTCAAGAACAACTTTTCCTCCTTGTTGCTTTTAAGAACCTAAAGAGCTCAAAGGCAAAGCCTCTCTTCCTGTCCAAATATTTTGTCTACATCACTGAAAAAAACCCCTTGGGTTTTTGGAGATGTGGTTCTACATTTATTTTTTAAAGCACTAAAAAAAGATTAAAAAAAACCCAAACAAAACACCAAAAACAATCCCCCCAAAAAAACAACCACCAAAAAACCCCACCCCACAATCAAACAGTAGAAAGACTTTGCACATCCTTCTGAGAAAAAAAGTATATGAACTCTTCTCCGGAGCTCAGGCCCAGACCCCAGCCTCGACAGCGCTCCACCTGACTCGCTGCTGTTTAAGTGTCTCAAAATGAGGCCCAAATCTGTTGGGTTCCCTGCTCAACAGACTGCTTCCTTTCCTGAGCTCGTGATCTCTCCCCAGCTTCAGCCTCGCAGGCAGAAGGGGTGCCAATAAGAGAGGGCTGTAATTCTGAGTCAGTTTATTAACGCCTTTCATCTCTTGTACTGGGAAGGGTGTGCTGCTGAGCATGCTGTCACACCAGACAGCTACACCTCTGTCCTCCCTGCCTAGCTCAGCGCTCGGGTGGCCAAAAAAGAAGTTCTGTCATCTCATACAGACAACAGCACAGAACAACACAGTCCTGAACTAACACTGCACCATCAACAACCTCGTCATTTAACAGAGCTATGTGCAAGCAAAGCACTTCTACTTTTAAATTCCAAATATTCTGGGCTAGCTGAAATTTCTGAGTCTGAATCTCTTTCATGTGTGATCTCATGCGTTACTCGCACATGGGACAATCCACATGGCTTCTCTTACGGAAGGAGGCATGGGCGCACATGTGTGGGACACAGGGGCACTGTTTGGCGAACACACGTGACACTCTAAGGATGCCAGAGTCAGAACACATTTTCTCTTGGAAAAGACTGACTCTGGGCTCAAACTGACAGAAAACTGGTGCTATGATGATGGCGGACTTAATTCTAAATAGAAAAGAAAGAAAAACAGCAAGTTCTCAACATTTCTCTCATTTTGTAAGCTAACAGCTCTGCAGTCTTCTGTAAGTAATGCTGTGCATTTCTCACCCCCAACTGAAGAGAAGGGATCATGGAAACCAAGACACATTTAAACAAAGTATGGGATTGCTTCTGTTGTGTTACACAGCCTTACTCCAGCATCCCAATTCTCACTTCTGCTGGTCTGTCCTCTTTGCGTGGGCGTTGGGAGGTGTCACTGGAGAGGTGCAAGTTTCAGTGAATGCCAAGCACTGAAGGCTGCATCAACAAGTGTGGTAACTGCCCGTGGAGAAGAATGCAAATGTACTCCTTAATTTATCTACTTAAGGTTTAATCCTGACCACAAACACACAGTTTGAGGAGAACTAATTTTTTCCCCTTCATTGCCTGGATGTAAATAAAGAGAGGAAATGGGCACTTACTTAACCTCCGTAGCCATTTCCTAGTAAATTGCCTGGGTAATTGGAAGCTCCATATTTGCCTCTATTTTGCAGAAGGTAGTTCCCAACTACGCCATCTTCGATGGGAAAGATCCACAGCCTAGCTATAGCCATTGCCAGTGGATGAAGTGCAGAAGATAAAGTGCTTTCTAACCTCAGCGGAGAGACTCCCACGCACATCTGCAGGCACTGGACTTGCCTGTCCCAACAGGGATGTGCTCTGACCCAAAAAACCCTCGCATGCATCCCAACACTTGGCCAGCAGCGTTCCCATGCCTGGACATTTGAGCTCCCCCGGGGCTTTGAGACGATTTCAAAGGCTGGAAAACTGGATATTTGGAATACCCGATAAAGCCATCACAAGGCATTGCTGTGGTAGGGATGAAAGAGCAGAGAAAGAAGCAACAGCCCAGCTTCAATGAACCAAGGTCCCTCAGCTGAGCATGCAGGAAACCAGTTCCAGGCTCTCCCTTTGTCAGCGATAAACACTGTCCTGACCATGATCCCAGGACTACAACAGGGAATGGCAGATGACATGTGACAGCTGTTTCATATATTACAAACTATGTACCCACTTCACGTAAAACAACATAGGCTGTCTTTGGAGACTTTATACATGACATCTCTATGTAAAACCCAAAGAGACAAGCAGAAAATGAAACCTAACCCCTTATTTCAATTTCTTTGCTGAAGCTACCAAGTTTCTTAGAAGTTATGTTCAAAGGTGTCCAACAGATCATTTAATCTGACCCACTATATACCACAGGCAAAGCATCACCTAATGGCCCTGTAAGTAATTCAAAGATTTTTAGCATCACCTGCTTGCCACTCTAAAAAACAAACACCTCTTTTTTTGTTTGTTTTGGTATTCACCTGAAACCATCTCGGGCCCCTTTTTCTGAAGCCTTTCAAATAATCCATCAAGAGCTTCATCCGAAATCCCTACAACAGCAGCTGCTGATGTGCAAGACCAGCTGCAGCCAAACAGCCAATACGCCATACGAGTTACAGGCCGCTAGAGGGATTTCTTAAATGAAATAAAGGTAATCAGTTCATTTCCTTATGGAAACACTGAGAGGCTGGTCCTGTCTCATTTGAAAAACCATTCTGCTCCCTCTTATACATCTGCCAGTTTCTCAGCCGCTGCCTGGGAGAACGGACAGAGCAGATAGCAGGGTGTCTGAGCTCGCACAGCCACTGAAGACGTTCTCAGCCAGCAGCCCCTGGTTTTTAGGCTCCAAACCACACAAGACAGCCGGCATACACGATAAAGACCATTTCAGCATAAACTATTTCTGCCCTGTAACAGCTGGTAGGACTTTTGTTTGAAAGCATTTCATTAACCGATTCCAATCACGTAACCTGATACAAGATCTAACAAGCCGAAATCAAAGTTTCTTTGGCTCTGTAGTTGGTTTCCTCCAAGTATATTCCTAACTTCTATGCCAGAGTTAGCAAGGCTTTACAACTCTTTACAGCTCCATCTGTGCTGTCAGTTCAAGAGACCTGGGAGAAATATGACTCTGTCAGTTCAGTAAATCTGGAACAAATACATCCTCCAGAGCAGAAAGGGCTGGCGTTTTGGTCCAGCTATGTGCCCAAACTGTTATAACCAGATGTTTTTCTTTATCTGTGGGCTGTCCCAAGACTGTTATGTGTAGTAACCAACCCGGCTACACATTCTGCAGCAGTAACAGAGCTGGTCAGACTTGTCAAGCAGGCTGCGGTTAGATATAATACGCAATTGCTTTCCCTTGGAGACCTTACGCTATTGGAGAGGGAAAAATAATTGAGAGAGACTTGAACCATGTTTCTTCTCATCAAGTCTCCTCGGCTGCATTCTGAATTTACGCCTGCTATTATCTGTGATTTAGATCCACCTGCTCTGCAGTGGTTGGGCATTCTGTTTTCCAACAAGGATGCAGTCGGTAACCTAAGCAGAGCAACAAACAATAGTACATGAGGCATGCACTTTGTGGCAGACAATATAGCAAATTTGAAGGAGAGCGAAGCAGGTAGCATGATCAACCAACACCACTGCACTTGCTTTGAAATTTGTTGAGCATAGAAAATAAGTTACTGCTTTCCTTAGCTCCAGTCTAGCTCTGGACACATATTCCTCCCCCCTTAAATTTCCATCACATATATAAAGACAGGTTGGTCTAAAAAAAGACAGATGTGATATTTGTAGTGAAAGCTGCTGGCAACACCACTGACAGCAGCTTGATTCTTGTTCTATAAAACAGAGCGTCCTTCAAGGCTCAGGTATTAGGCAAAAAGTCCTGGCAACAGCCTTAGTTTGTATGAAGTCAGAGCAGAGTTCTGCCAGCAGACAGCTATGAGCTCACTAGTCTGAAATAACAACTCATTGACAAGACTTTTTGTGGAAGCAACAACTAAACTGTTTGTGTGAGAAATAAAGGGGAAGGGGGGGAGTGAGTGCATGCTAGGAGAGATAAAACCTGTGTCACAAGCTCACTCCATGGCTTAACAATGATAATTTGCATTTAGAGCCTGCTTTAAAGTAAAAAAGTATCATAAATTAAGAGAAAGTATTTAGCAACAGCAGTGACATTTTCATATTCTAGTCACACACACTGAACTTATTTCAGGTTACTGTTTTGAAAAACGAGTGTAACCAAAGCCTCTGACTGCCAGAGCCGGAGGAAAAAAATATCTGGAGAGGCAAAAGACCCAAAAGCAATTAATATTCTCTGGTAACCTATTTAGAAGAGTCTGGGTAGGCTTCTCCAAAACCCTGGAGCCAGTCATCTCAGAGACAACTAAAGGGGAACTCCATCCAGAACTTCCTACTGAAGAAGCATTTGGAGCAAACACCAGCAGCACCCAGCAACTGATTTATGCAAGTAAGTCAAGTAAATCTGATGGAGTAAGACTGGGAAAAATGAGCGTAGTGCTGGTCTACAACTCTGCTGTTCCTTGCTTGGCTATAAGAGCTGGTTATGTTGGTGCCTCTGCCCAGTGGCTACCAGGACTGCCCGTTGCATTTCAGGTCCAAGGAAATTTCAAGTCTGACTTTGCAAAGAGAACATCAGACCTAAGCCCATGCGAACCTCCGGCCTCATTCTGCCAGCTCTACAGAACACTGACACCTGGAACCTCTGCACTCTCCATTCTTGCCCCTAAACCAGATTCCACATGGGGTACATATGCATTGACAGCACAAAAGATGCAGCACATGGATCCTCTCAGCAACAGGCCTCTTTCTAAACCTCCAGGACCTGAACAATCTGCTCGTATCTCAGTTTGCAGCAGCTTGACGCTCCCCAAACCTACCCCTGACCCAAGCTGTTCCATACAGCAAAAGACAACAGAAGGAATTCACCTCTACCAACATCCCATCTCCACCTGAAGGCACTGAAGAAAACAGTCTGTAACATAAGATTATAATACACATGCTCCACGATGATAAGACCCTTTTCCACATCTGTAGGATCTGCACAGGTCATAAGTAATGCGAGTTCTCAAATTATTCCACTCCCAAGACTTAACTTCAATTCAAACCCTCACCAAGGGATCATTTCCATAACAAAAGAGATTATTAGACATTGGCCCCTCCTGACACTACTGCTTCTGACCTTTTAAGTCTGTACAGACTGTCACTAAAAGAGGCCCTTGAATATTTAGATTTCAAACCCTGAAAGCTAGCCTCCAAGCTACTCCAGCTGTGGTACACAAAGGTCGCTTGTATATCATAGAATCATTACTAAGGTTGGAAAAGACCTCAAGGATCATCAAGTCCAACTGTCAAGCCACACCACCTAACCCACCAAACCATGTCCCGAAGCACCACATCTACAACTTTGTTGAACACCTCCATTATAACTAGTAGACCCATCCAAAAAAGAACACACTGCATTGACAAATGCCAAACTAAAATAAGTAGAAAGGCTACTGCTCGTAAAATCCAGCAGTAAGACGGGACTCTCTAACTAAGCCTTGTTTTGAGTTTGTAATATAAGTACTCGACACAGAAAACCTCTCCAAACACAAAAGAAGGGCACAAAGGCTTGGTCTCCCCTGGACAATAAACCTATTAATTCTGCAGGAGCAGCAGAATCCAGCAGTAACCCAAGCGCCTGGACTGTTCAATTTTCTAGCCATGATTAGAAATAATGGACAAGCTGTACCATAAAGGAGAATATAAGGTGTTGCCCTCCTGCTGACCACAGAGTCGTTTACAAGCCTGCCAGCCTCATTAAATTAAACAGCCTTGAAACTCTGCCTTCTCCCATCACATATCCAACCACCTGACCCACTTATAATCCCACTTGTACACAACAGAGCAATCTCGAAAGGAAAACAGAGCATAAAGCGTCATCCTCAAATGGTAACAACCTCCTCCTTAAAGCTGTGGGCCCTGCACAGTTTGGTGACAAGCACAGCTTGGGAAGTGCTGGATTTCCAAACCCAGACCACCTCCAGCAGCGCTGCTTGTTGTAACTGAGAGCACAAGCTCCTCACCCCCACCCCGGGCAACAGAGATTTCTAGAGAAAATCTGAACTTTTCCTCCCCTGTTTTTAGTGCTTTTTCATGTTCTCATTTTCTAAATCCTAAGGGCAGCCCCTACGTTCAGTTACTCCTGCAGGAGGAATTCCCACAATAAAAGCAAATGGAACACACTGATCCAAAGCAACGTCTTCCCCAAACATTAACCTTACCATAACTGATGTCAGGGACTAAACCTTAAACGATTATTCCCACAGCAAGGCAAACAGACTTCCCGATCCTTTCTTCCTAAACCTTAAACCCACCCCTAGGGACTAACCTTAATCATAGCCAGGGGATGGATCTGGACAGAAAACTGAACATAAGGCACTGGCCTCTGTGGACACCAACCCATTTCCTAATTCTCACAGCTAGGACAGAACACAACAACAATGTCAATCTTCCTCTCCTCAGACCCTAACTCAGGTCATAATTCTAACCATAACCATACCCAGGAAACCAAAACTACATCAAGAACCAATGTATTTATCTTGTGTTATGAGCAGCAGCCTCTCTCATCTATGCAGAAGCCACCTACACTGTCTCCTCAACCCTGATCTACTACCTACTGCAATCTCAACCCTGATCCCTTCTGATCACTGGGGTCAATCTAGACTACTGTAACAAGCATGGCCCTTCAGCTCATCTTTCCCCAGACCACAGCCCTTAATGAGGAGACAAACCCAACACTAAACCAGAACATACAGCACCAATTCTCTCCTAATCCTGCAGGCCCTGCAGAACCCGAACATAAAGTGGGCTACTTACACCCCCAAACTTTAGCCTCTCCCAGCACTGTAACCTGGATTCTAGCCAACATCACAGCATCACAGCAGTTGAGAGGAGGCGTGTGTGTATGAAGAGAGAAATCAAGTAAATAAAAACACCTCTCCTCTCATAGAAAGGACTGAGGAAAACCTCACTCGGGCCCCCGAGTGCATTACTTCTGTCACAGTGAGGGCTCAGGGACATCTTGGCAGTATCACAGGTGACTGCATGGATGAGCGGCACACCAGACAACTCCCCGCTTGAGCCGGGACACCTCTCAAGGGTTGAGACTCCTTACCCGAGACTAAGAGATCCTTCCTTGACCAAGGCAGAGAGATCCCCTACTCATGACTGACAGCATGCTGAACTGATACTAACAAAACTTTACTAATCCATGTAGTTACTCAATACTAATTATTATAAACTTTGTACAGACAATTTCATTAGACATAAACCATTGTCCAAGTCTGAGACTGAGATTGGACCCAGCTGCACCTAGGCTCCATAAGGAGTTCAGAAAGCAAGGGGGACCACTCTGAACCACGTGACTCAAGGGGAGGGTCTTCCTTACCCCCTCTGGTCTCTGTATGAATCATTCTAACTCAGTTCTAACGCAATTTTCCTTTATATGTTGCTTCCACGTAGCAATTGATAAGGTGAATCTTGCCACTGAAGTTATTGAACCTCAATACATCACTGTTAAACTTTGTTAAATTCCATCAAATTTATTGAACTCTGTCAAATTATTCTTTTACCTCAACACAACATATTGCTGCTTCTCTGAGTGAGAGGCATTCCACTCATCTGCAACAGCACTTCAGTCCCTCTTTCCCAATCCTTACCAGTAATTCTAGCCAATCCTAGACAAGAATTAGAGACACAAAATGCAGGCCATCAGTGCCTGAAGACACCAGAACTCTTTGCAACCCCTCAGGTTGCAGAAATGAGAAATAGCATGGCTCCTTTTGTTTTTCAAACTAAAAACAGGAGACTTTGCCCTAGTTACACATTTCCCACCCCAACTTTTCATCTTTCAATATGTCTTTTTTGTTAGGATTCATGTTATTCCAGTGTAGTGACGTGTACATGTAGCTGCTGTGCTTTTCACTTAGCTTTAAATCCTTTTTGTCACTGCCTTTATGGGTTATGGGGCAATTACAAATTCTGGTTAGACTATGAGGACGGACACTATTAACTTAAGGAGAATTTTCAAGAGCAAAAATACACCCTTCAAAAAACCTCAAGAGGAGTTAATAGCATTAATAGGCACCCCAGAACTTAAACACCACTGAGCAGAAAATCCGCAGCTGAATCTCAGGATCCTAGGATTTCACACCTAAAACAGCACTGAAAATAGGCACCCTGAGACATTCCAAAATCAGTACCCTAGCCTGCCCTCCATCGCTCCTCTCCATGGACAGTGTCACTGTCACAGCATTTATTTATCTTCTCACACAGAGCCCCAGCTGGGAGAGATAACTACCCCAAAAAGTCACTTCCCTACTGGCAGGCAGCAAGATGAAGCAGCCAAGGACCACACTCCAGCACGCAGCAGGGAAAACAGCTCACCAGCTGCCACAGGCAGAGGCAGGGCAGCCAAGGTCAATGCTACGCACCTGGTCTCTTCTCAGCAGCAAATGTTAAAACCAAGAGGCTCCTCTCCAATAAGTTTTTAATCTCACTAAAACACATTGGTTTGTTGTTTTTTTTTCAAGCAAAGATGACAAAACATCCCTGCATCCTGTCATCCACTGGTAAGCGCTGATGACGAAAGGAGAAACAAGAGTCTTGCTGCAAAGCTTTATAGTCCACGTTCCTCTTCGCTCCCTAGACAAACTATAGGAACAGAAAAAGTTTCTCATAGCTTTTCCTGGTTGTCTGAAGCTCACACTTCCTAATTAACCTCTTTCTAGGACTTGTGAGGGGATAGCTTTTGACTACCTAATGACACAGCATGCATACTAGTCTGACCATGGGAATGTGCTTACGTTCACTTGGCTGAAGTCTAGAAGTCTGGTGGGGAATAATTCATGGATTCAAACCAACAAACAGGAAAAAAAAAACAACAAAAAACCCACAGCATTTGCATTTGTCAGAGTTTAACATTTAACTTGAATGTCACAATTAGCAGTTTAAAGTGTGAATGCTGGAAAACAGCCTTTTCCTCCAATTTTGCTAAGTACCTTGTAAGGACAAGAATGATCAAAAATACTGAGGAAATAACTCAAAACTACAGCCTTAAATTCCTATTCTACCCTCAAAGGTACAATGCCATTTTAAGAGCAGCTGTTGAACAAGTAACAAAAACAAGATTCTGATCTGCTAACTGCAGAGATAACCACCTCCTATCAGCTTCAGGATATAACTCACACTTCACGGTTAACGGAACAATTTTTGCCACTGGGCAAAATTCAAACCAGACTGTAGCCACGCATAACCTTTCCTCTGCAGAGGGATCAAAGAGCAAAAATAAGCAATCTTTTTAGAATCAAGGGAAGCCTGTACCCCATCTGGGGGGAAAAAAAAAAGCATAAATAAAGATCATATTTTTTCCTCTTTACAGGAAAATATCTAACAAAAAATCTTTTTAAAAAAATAAACAATCCCTATTGGAACTGAAGCCTTCCAAAACTAATGTGAAAGAGCTTATATGAGCCCACCCGTGGCACTATAGTTTACCTGGACTCCTGCTATTTTCTGCTTCAACATGAATTCAGATCCTCATGAACGCAAGGGTCTGGGATGGCTCAAATTTAATGCATTTTCTGGTCCAGATCAAGATCTGCTTATGTTCAGAAGAGATGTGCTATTCCTATCAGTGCACACAGACTGAACGAAAGGGAAACAGCCAGAAACCTGTTCGCTTTCATGTATTACAACCACATGGGCATCAGGGATAACACTGGAGTTGACATCTCCAGCAGTGCCAGTGGTTCAGAGTTCCTGGAAAACAAGCAAGGCCCAACTCTGGCAAAAACGTACTCCCATCCCAAAACAACACTATAAGCTTTCATGCTGTCTTGCCTGACAGCATAGTTACACATTAGTAATCTGGGAAGACATACTATGTAAATAACCGGCAGAACGAAAGTAGAAGATACACCAGCCTTCACTCACTAAGGAGGTCTCATCTCCCAGCATGTCTCACAGCTATCTCAAATAAGCAAAATGCTGCATGAATGGAATTCCAGTCCTCTGCAGCGAAGCTCCTTATTCATCCTCTGGCACAAAATTAAGCCATTTATTTATCAATGCCACATGCGTCAAGGAGAGGATCACCATGTTACATTACAAAACATTATCACAACCACAGTGGTTCTCAGTGACAACCTCACCAGTGGTTCTGGTGACTAAACTCCATTTGAAAACATATACCAGTTTCACAGCTGGAAAAAGTCTAAAATCACCACATTTTTATTAGGTCCTGTGTTAACTTTCCAGGAAGAAAACTGGAGTCATTCTACAGTAACAGAAGTACACTGGTCCAAGGACACCAGATACAGATAGATAGATACGTATGCGCACGCACGCACACAATACAAACCAGCAATTTCTATGTTTATAAACACTGAATTAGGATTCAGGCACTGAATTAAGCAAATTATGCAGTTCAATTTTTAAAAAGTCATGGATGACCCTATTAGCAGTGTCCCATGCCTGTCTGAAGGAGCCAGGCATTTTAGCAGATGGCCAAAACCCCACGTTTTAGAGAACACTAATAAATTTTTTATTTCCATTTTTCTTTAGCCTTAAATTTGAATGCATGTGGTCCCCATTTAGCTGTAATCCACCCTTGGCAACGAGCATCACCAATGTACACTATGCTTCACCAGAATAAAGGAAATGAGATGCACATAAATATACTGAAATAATATTAAGTCTGAGACATCATCCCACAGGAAGAAAATTCCAGGTTCCGACAGACAGCACCCTGAATCATCTCGGTCCTCTCTTTACCCTGTAGCCCATATGGTCTGTCAGGGAGCCCCCCAGGACCAAAGAATGACAGCAAGCACTGGCAATGGGCAGCTCCCAATGTTCTGTACACCATGTGTACCACAGATCTATTTTTAGAGAATCCTGACCCAGTACGTGAAGACTTTCAGCCCTGGGGGACTCAGATAAGTAATTGCAGGTGTTGTGATACTTTACATTAAAAAAAAATTAAAATGCACTTCAGTCTATGGTCCAGCATACATCCTGACAGGCATCCATCCCTCTCTGGTCCCTCAAACAAAAACTCCTCCTCCTCTAAGGCAGGCCCATGCCATGCCTCCTAGGAACCAACGGTGCTCTGGTGATGCTCAGACACCCTTGCGGCTCTTCTTCAAGAGCCTGACCAGCAGCAATCAGGCAGCTTTCTAAAAACAACCTTAATTTAGCAGAAAGAACATGCAAAATGGAAAAAAAAAAAAGTTACTGGAACAACAGTTTTTATGCAAGCTTGGCTTTATTCCAAAGGTCTGCCACCCGGCTAGACTCACCCTCAGCTGATACGAATTTCCAAGACACAAACAACTGTCTCCCTGGAACAGGCTGTCCAGAGATTGTGGAGTCTCCATCCCTGGAGATATTCAAAACTTCAACTGAAATGGTACTGGGCAGCCTTCAGCTGAGCCTGCTTTGAGCAGAGGTTGTAACTAGACAATCTCCAGAGATGCCTTCCAACCTTAATTGTTCGAGGATATATTCATGTATCAGTCTCAAAACTCTCCAGTCGCAGAAGCACTGTGGAAGGAAAGAGGCTTTTGTCCTTGTAATAAGAGGACAACAGCAGGAATTGGGCAGGCTTCTCCAGGAACAGACCTAAACGATCCCTGCTCCCAGATCCACCAGGACTTAAGGAGCTGAAACAGCTTGTATGTCAGGAATGTACAAGTGAAATTGCCATTATTTTTTTTAAGAGGCTAAATAATTCCAGCACCTGACAGCCAACATTGGTTGCAGCTGGTCCTTTGACACACACTCCCACAGCTGCCTCCCACATCCCCCCCATCTCTGGAACAGGCTTCAGAAGACATGACCATACGCAGCCTCAACTGGGTGAGGAATCCCAGCCCCAGGCGACAAACAAGCCAGGGACGAAGTGGGATCCTGCCCTGGGCAGGAATGAACCCCTTGAGGTCTTGTCACTCCTCCTTTGTACATATTAAAAGGTTCTTGAAAACTAATTCTCCCTGACCTTTGAAACCAGAATTCCTACATGTTTCAAGACGTCATTTTTACAGCATATCCCCTCACCTCTGGAGGGCTCCTCATTCATCTGAGAAAAGATCTCAATATTCACACTCACGTCTAGTAGACCCTAGTACGGGACCTCCTTAATGACATCAAAAAGGCATCGGAATCTGGCAATTTGTGAGCACAGTAGGAAAAATAAATAACTACTGCTACCCAGCAAATTGCCATCACACAGCTGACGCTTCTTTTAATGTTTTTCTGCACAACTGCAAAGCTTCTCACTGAAGAGCAGTTTAAGTCTAGCCATGCAAACCTCAGTGAGGCACAGCAGTCATTTTCGGTTTCCCTTCAAATGCTTTTTATTGAAAAATCTCATTACATCACTTGCTCAAGTTTGCCAAGATTTAGATGAGGGAGACAGACCCAAAGGACAAAAAAAAAGTTATTGTGGACATTGGGATGGGATCACTGCTTTATCCTTCCCTGCTTTTCCATTTCTCATATAAATTTATTGCAATGAGGTGTAAAAGTGACATCAGTAAGAAAGAAGAATCAAGAACTGTCAATTCTGAATACTATCTCTGGTCCTAATGAATTCAAGACCCTTTTGTAGGTTACTTAACCTTTCTTCCCCAATTTGCCTAGCTAGAAAATGGAAGTATTTTACTCCCATTCTTTCTTTTGATGTAGTCATCTAAATGCAAGTTCTTTGGAAGAAGGACTATATGACATCTTGCACAACAGGATCATCATCTGAATCATAACTCCAAGGCTGTGCAAGTCCCACCTCACTCCTAGCCCCACTTAGTCTATGACTCTTATTAAAGCTATATAATAGAAAAAAACAAAAATATCTACAAATGTGAATGGGAAACTAAATCCTGCAAGTCTAAATGACAAGCCAAGTGAAAACTCAATTTAATTTCTAAAACTTAAGTTTTAATATTGCCATGTGGTAGTCATAGCACAGGTGAACACATTTTAAACAGATGCAAAACAGCAGTGGACAGAAGCAACAGAGACCGAGCCAGCAGACTGGAACTTCAGCATTCCTAAGTGATCAATACTGACCGCGACCATTAAAGTGACCTTGTTGCACAAATGGAAACAGGGACAGAAAACACAGTGCATTTGAAAACCCAACAAGTAATAACACCCAGTAAATTTCAAATGGAAGTTGTCCTCTACGTGGAAATTCTCACATTTAAAAAGTAAACTGTAGAAGAACAAGAGAGTGCTCAGATACAGGATCATCCGCTAGTTCTAGACTAATAATATATAATTATGAAAGTTAACTATTATACTGATCTCATCAGCTTTCATTTTCAGCTACAACTAGTTCTTTTAAGATGAAGCCGTGCTCTCACTGGAGCCAGTTTTACTCACTAGAGCCAGTTTTACAGTACATCCACTGATCTCTTGTCTGGGATTTATTCCAGCTTTCCACCAATCTCACCTATGGTTCATGTTATCATTTCTGAAATATGAGCATACTTTAATCTGCAAAACAGGCACAGATTTTCAAGCACAAAAGAACCTAACCATTACTTCCAAGCACCAACTCATGTATGCAGGCACTTAATCCCCAGGTTACTAAAAGGTAAAACAGCAGATGGCCCATGAATATGAACTGGCAGGGATTTAAAGATTAAATTACAGACAATTTTTCTTTGCTATATCATCCCTTAACCCGAGGCTGAGGAAAGTGTAAGACAGTGTGATAAATTGGTGCATACACATGCTTTTACTTTGCCCCCTACAGCCACAATGAACTTGTCTGACAACAAACTCTCCTTACCTAGAACTGAATGGATCTTCAACAAACAGAGTCAGCATTGCTAATGTTCAAAACAAAAAAGCAACCCCAAACCACCCAAAAGAGGGTTGGGGCATCCCAACTATGCAACTTCCAGGTCATTTTCATCCAAGCTCCAGAAGAACATTTCTCCTCCTCTTCACAATTCTCCAGGACTGACACAAAGGTCATGGTAAGTGTTCCTCACATGCCCAGGTTCCCCAGCTCAGCCAGGCTGGGTTGGCAGGGCAGCATCACCAACCCAGCCCCAAGAAAAGCTCAGCCCACCCCAGCAAACATGCCCAGGGCAGCCACACAAGGAGCAGATTAGAAAAACACTCCCTAGCTAAAAAATAGACAGACCTAGGTCCAACAGCCATCTCTTCTTAAGGCTGTTATTGCTGGGCTCCAGCGCTTCTCCCAGTGTTACCTAGTTTTGAGCCACATACAGGATCCGCTTTCCACGAGTACCTGAGGGGAGTGCTGTGACCCCTTCCTCCTTCACAAGAAGTGATGACTGTCATCTCCAGCATTACTCTTCTGCAGCTACACAAGCACCAGCCTGAAAAGCAGGGAAGGAAGCCAGGTTCTGCTGCTAAGGTGGGGAGTCGCTGCTGCTCCCACCGCAGCGGCCAGCACCAAAGGCTTACAGACAGACTGCCTATAGCCATGTCCATCCCAGCAAGCAAAAAGGGGCCAGGACAAAGACCTGAGCACTGTTCCCCAGAAATTGCCACCATTAACTCATTAGTACAACACTGGGATGATCTGGGCTGTGCCCACCAGTACTCTCCAGGATGAGGATGGCTGGGGTTAATGCGGGTAGAGGACCAGCCCCAGGAGGCAGTTTGAATGCAGCTTCCTGAGTTTTGGAGGAGGAAGGAAGAAAGGAAGGAAGTGTTTAACTGAAAGGACATGGGTCACATCGTGCCAGTTGGCCTCGCACCAAGTGGCCTGCTCGAGTCATTAGTAGCCAGCATGTCCTTCCAAGGTTGCTCACAACCACAGCAACTGAAGAAGTCAGAATTAAGACCAAAGGGAGCACAAGACTGTCTAGTGTACATCTTTTGCTCAGTGTCAGGCTAACACAGATTAATTGATATAGGCTACAAAAGGAAAATTCAGCATCTGCTTCCAACTCATTCTTGTCTCTTAACCTATCTTTAGTGTCACCCATAAAACTTCCATCCTAGAAATATGTCTGAGGAATCCACTGTTGAATTAAGCCCTCAAGCAATACAGAGCATATGGGAGTGTAAGAAATGATATGTTTTTAATTTTCATTCTCAAGACCTACATTTGGGCATTTTAAAATGCTGACTTACTCAACAAAATTTTGAAGTAGAATGTAAGCGGCAATGAAGGAATGCAATTCTTTGACAACAACCACTTCACTGCCCTTCACACCAAGCTATCCCAGTAACACACTGCCACAGGGACACAGGTAAATCCTGGAATTTATCTTGTGAAAGGACTCTGTCAGGCATAACATCTGAAATGTGAGACACTTCCAGAAATGGATTGTATCGTTTCATTTGTTCTCAAGAGACTTGATGGATACCGTATGTGAGCCTCCTCTTTGTACTTGTGTCCTGAAACATCACCGGCTCTGAAAAAGCTCAAGTCTTCCCAGGGAGCTGAAGTGAACAGGACTAACGTCTGCAAGGAACCACTGCCACTCTATAGGTACTGCTCACTCTCTGTGGCAACTCAGAGCACCTACAGAACTTCCTTTTCAGTTGCCAGGACATTGTAGTCACTCTCATTTTAAAAAGCTTGACCTTTTCAACAGCAGATTTTCCAGTTGAACCACACCTTGTGTCTGTGCACAATCCCCTTTAAAATGGAGTGATATAAGTATCACTTCTTTAAGTTATCTTACACTGTTATTTCATGAACAGTCCCCACAAACAGTTTCACACAATACTGCAGAGACCTTAAGTAAAGTAAATGATAAGGGCAGGCAATACGCTAAAAAAGTTGTAGAGCCAACCAATGCTCTGCAGGACTTCCCAAAAAAACCCACTCATTCTGCACTTCTACAGCAAGAGGCAATTCAGGATCCAACCAAGCTCACAGTCCATAGGTAAGGTCAGATAATACCTACTCTTACAGGCATCCAATAAGATGAAATCCCAACCAGCAAAATTCCTACTGATAGAAATGAAAGCAGAGTCACAAACATACAACACAGATGAGCCTGGCACTCAACCACTGCCATACACCAGCTTGTAATCCCACAGCCACATTCG
Source organism: Pterocles orientalis (assembly GCA_011057875.1). NCBI lineage: Eukaryota > Metazoa > Chordata > Aves > Pterocliformes > Pteroclidae > Pterocles > Pterocles orientalis. The sequence goes on from WKFP01012417.1 coordinate 75,817, forward strand.
TGTGGCACACCACACTCAGGCGGGTATCACAACCTGCGTTGTGCGCCCTAAATTCAAAAGAAAAAAAAAAAAAAAGGCAAGAAAGAGTCATGCAGTGATTAGACCAGCCACTGATTTTCTGCGAAGACCTGTAGAGTACTTTTAGATAAATAAAAGCCATGTTCCTGAAGCACACACAGAAACATCCAGTGCTGTCTGCTTAGTGACACTTCAGTATCAGTGATGTGACCGGGGGGACAGGTCCCATCCCATTCCTTTTTTGAACAACTTTACTTTGTTGACTTTTTAGGTTAATCAGAGTCTCCGCACTGACTTCAGAGAACTCTGGATCAGGCCCTATAGCACCATTCCTTATTTTACACCATTACCACACTTCAAAAGAAAATCTGTCTGGGGTCCTTCAAGCAATTCCCGTCTCCCCCAACATTTATGTCAGGTTGAGAGGGAAAAACTTTTTTTTTTTTCCCCCTTCTTCACTCTTATAAATAAGGGCAGATTGACGGGTTCCCAGACAGGTCTAACTCTTCCATCCCGACACACACGGGGCTGCCACAGCTGCCCCATGCTGCGGTAGCTGAATACATCTCCGCGCCCACCCCTCAGCCCCGCAAGAATGCTGCTTTTCAACGCCCACCTCCCCCTCAGCAGCCTGCTCCCCCGCCCCGCCAACCCCGACCGGCTCCCCACGGAGCCCGGCACCAACCGCCCAGGGGCCGCCACACCCCGGCTCTCCGCACCCGGACACGGCTTCTTGGTGGCCGTGGGCTCGGACAAACGCTCGGGCGGTGACTGTTCCCCGCTGCGCTGGGAGAACGCCCGTCCTTCCCGCCGCTCTCCCTTCCCGCCTCTCCGCGCTACCTGCGCCACGCGGGCTCTCCTCACACAGCGGGGGGCGGCCGCCGGCGCCGGGACACCCCCTCTCCCCGCCGGGACCCCTCATCACGCACACGCGGGGGGGGGGCCGGGGGGGCTCTGCGGCCCCAACCTCCTTACCAGAGGGCGATCCTGCTCTTGGGGTAGCGCAGCCTCTCGATGCAGCCCAGGAAGTGCGGCAGCGTGTGCGCCGCGTTGCGGGCCAGCACGGCCAGGAGCACGGTGGGCTGCTGCAGCGCCGACTCGGGCAGGGGCTGGGGCTCCGGCTCGGGGCTCGGTGGTGGTGGTGGCTCCGGGGGCAGGCTGGCCCCGCAGCCGCCCAGCAGCAGTAGGAGGAGGAGGAGGGGACGGGGGGCGCGGGGCCCGGCGCTCGCAGCCATGATGGGCGCGGGAGCCGCGCCGGCTGTGCGGGGCGGCCGCTGCAGCGCGCCCGGCGCCGCGGCGGGGATGGAGATGGAGGAGGAGGAGAGGAGGGGGAGGAGGAGGAGCAGCGCCGCCGCCCGCCCGGCCAGCCCAGCGCCCCCAAACCCGGCCTTCGTGGGCAGCGCGGCCCGCCGCACCTCCCCCGGCCCGGCCCTCCTTCAGCGGGCTGCAGGCCGGGGCCAGGGCGCGAGCCCCGAGGGTGAGGCAGGTGGGATCCTCACAGCACCTGGATGGCTGCAGCTAGCACCGCCTGCGCGCACCTGGGTGCGTCTGTGCCGGGAAAAGTTACCAAACGCATTGATCAACCGAGTCTGGGGTCTAACAGAGCCGGCTGGCAGCTCCCCGTGCAGCCAGCCCTGCCAGCGCCGGGGCGAGCACAGACATCTCCAGGATTGCCCCTCCACGGGAAGATCTCGCCCTCATCCTTCCCACCCGCTAGGGAACAGAGGTTACTTGGTGATTTTATGTCACGAAGTATTTTGCAAATGTCCCCGGGATGCCGGTGCGGAGCAGCCTCACGCACAGCACCCGTCTCATGCCGCAGGAGGGATGCGCAGAGTGCCACTGCCCCGGCTGGAACGTGAAGATATTTCTGTATTTCATCCACTCGCCCTCCACAGAAACATTCCCCGTGAATGGACTGATGACCATTTAACGAGAAAATAAATAAAACACGTTACAGCGGTTAAAATTATTGGGACATGATCTTAAAAAGGGCATAGTAATCACAGCTCTCTTAGAGGTTAATAGGATTTGGGCATGTTAAACCCTTTTCAAGATGAAATCTCTAATTAACTGCAAGGGCCCCATGACGGTGTGTCTGGTTTTCACTGGGGAGTAGGTAGTTCCTCCACTTTAAGCAGGCAGCACTGTTGCCTGTGTGCTTGCAAGACTCAAATAGGAGGAAACATTTAGCAACCGAATAATTGCTTATTAATTATCCATAATCTCCTTGTGAATTGTTGGCAGCCCAGGTAGCATATATATATATATAGAGAGAGAGAGAGAGAGAGAGAAAGAGAATGTCTGCAGTGTTCTTTGTCTATAGAATGTAATTTATCACCCACACCAAATTATATCATCTCAATTTCCCGATCAGATAACTCCCCAAAAAAACTAACACAAAAAGAAACATCCTAGGAAAACAGTAAACTTCAATAAAGAATCTCCAGAAGCTGAATCATTGGCACTAAAATTTGAGAAGCTTCTGCAATTTGTAAGCATCTTCCTGAACAACTAATGAGAATATATTCCTCCTGTGTGCCCTTCAGGACACCTTTATAATTGTCCTTCCAGAATCATACATTAATGAGGCTTTTCTTTCATGGCTAGCTTGCCCCATGTTGCTTTATGCTTGGGTTCACTAACCAAATAGAAGGAACAGCTTTGTAGTCTGTATGTAGTCATTAGGGTTTTGCAGGAGACAGCCGCTGTCGTACACAGGACCACTTGCGTTTGGAGGATGGGGACTAATACTAGTGCTCAACTATGCTTCACGTGGAGGGCTGGCAGCTGGCTTTTCCCATCCACTGGGTGTTCAAGCTGGGTCACAATCCTGTTTTTAGGAGGCTATGTGGCAGCTGGAGGAGAAATACACACCTCCTCTAACTCCTCTTTGCCATGCGTCCTCTGCGGATGCGGGTGCAACAATACAGGCTGTGCACCAAGCACTCCCCTGCTCGTGTGAGGGAATGCAGGGTCAGCCTTCCCCCAGAACCCAGAGCCAGCACAGCCATATTAGTGCAGGGTCACGGCCAGGCAGAGATTATTCCACCCCTGAAACAAAGGAAGACCTGGGAGGCAGAGACTGAAAAGCCACAGTTTTGTCCTATGTGCAACACAAAGTGTAAAGGTGCGATACAGTTACATGTTATTGCAGTCAGCATGCTTGCAGAAGGCTGAGTGTGTTTTTTAGCCTGTGCAGCTCTCGATGTCTTCAGTGACATCCAAAGTGCTTTCAGCTCTTTTCAGACTACTCTCTTCTTTTTGTTTTGTGAACAGCATCAGAACCATAAGGATTTGCTGGGGGCAAATGCAACACCTCCAGCAGCATCCCACAAATGGTAATTTTTCTCTTCAAAATGACTTTCCCCTCACTCGCACAACTCACTTTGCTGGCTGCCTCATATTGGTACACAAAAGAAAAAAATCTGTTCTTACCCTGGAGAGAGGACAGCAGATGCCTGAAACATGAGATATTTTTCTGTGCATAAGAGAAAGGATTCAACTCAGCTTCATTTCTTGCTCCCAGCCACACAGCATGGGTGAAAGTTTGGAAAGTTCAGGTAAACTGTTACCCTTACAATTCTTGTCATTCTTACATCTTTAAATGCATATGTCTTTATGTGCATATACAAAGAAATCTGTATACATTTTTGACCTCCTTATTAGGGGCCAAAATTATATTCCTGTATTTTTGTTAAGCCAAGACCAAATCCTGCTGTGACAGGACAATTAACCACCCTGTGGCGAAATATTCTAGCTTTGGGGAAGAAACAACTTTTTGCCAACGTAAGTCCCACAGAAATAAATTTAGGCCATTTGTTTCAGCCTCTTCTAAATATCTACACCAAACAAAAACAGTCCAACTGTGAGAACTGTCTCTGGCAGTGGCATATTCCCTCGGTTTGGCAGGTAACAAATTCTCTCAGAGGCAGTTTTACTCTAATTTAGACTTGTTTCCTACACAGCAGAAAACAGAGGATCTGTCCAGCTGATAAAGTTTATCACATATACAGACCTACAAGAATCTATTTCCTTTCATTTGCTTCTTCACCTCTGAGGACTCAAATCCATCCAGTTCTTTTCCCAGCAGCCAAGTGAGCCACTGTTGCCAGATTTTCTGTGAAAGTCTCAGAGATTGGACTCTTTTTTTTTTTTTAATTTTGTGCGCAGGGAACTGAAGTGTTGACTAAACCAATGCTTTTTGAACCAACCTCCTCAAAATTGCTTGAATAAGATTGGTCCCTGTATGACTTCCTCTGGCTAGAAACCACAAATCAGTATGTACTCAATACATACAGATTAATTTTAATTTATGCTTTGTTTATAGGCTTAATGATTATTATGCACTAAGAAGGCTTAAAGACAACACTGTTCATTTTTCACTAGGCCCTGCATCAATCTCATCGTCTCAAGATCGTACTTGGTGTTTCTTCTAATCAGTGTAGCTCTCTGGCAGTTTCCAACGTCAGGTTTTTTCCTGGTGTAGCCTGACCAAGAACAAGCAGGGTGTACAAGCGAGGGCTTTGCAGTCTCTCATCTGATGTCCCAGCATGCTCCCTATATCTCACAAGAACAGCATGGCGTGTTTTTTGTGCATAAATACCAGCTTGAAGCTAGTCAAAATGTCCCAAGAGACAGGCCTGACTTCCATTTAAACCAGTGTTTGAAATTTATCAAAAGAGCTGCCAAGAGAGATGGAGCTGGTGAGCCAGACCAGGGACACTCTGCTAACTTGGGCAATCCATACTCGTACTGGAAGTCAGAGATATGCCACGTAAAACAGTCCAAGATGCTTCAAAAACAATACCTTGAATTTAAATCTCTCAACCAGTCTATAAAAGCGTTGGACACCATACATTAATAACACATTCCTTGCTTTTGTTTCTCTTTTACTCCTCCCCTCACACGTTCTCTCCAGGTGTTTCTGAGGAGAATTTAACTCAATATTAGGTTTTGTTGTGTTCATCCTCCCTCCAATTATTTCCCCCTCTTTCCCTCGAGGTTAAAACCCTCCATCTTTCACACGGCTGCCCTCCAGCGCTGTGGCCACTGCCGCCTGCCCCTCACAGCCTGCCCTGGCAGCTGCCCCTCGCCCACTCACCCCAGCCGCCGGTCTCCCTCCCGCCTCCATGGGCCCACCTGTCTGGGGAAGGCCTCGCTGCCTGCTCCGCTGGCCCTGTGGTGAGGACGGCAAAGCCACTGCACCCAGGTGTGGCTGGAGGGCGTCTGTACGGCACCTGTGCGGGGTACAGAGGAAAATTAGACGTGGAGGTGCTCTGCAGAAACCTCTAGCGGGAAGTATTTCTGAAGCGCTCCCCGCCTCCCAAAGAAAACAAACCCAAACAGGCTGAAAGTGGTGCCTGGGTGATAAACCTTGCCTGGTTCCTCTCAGAGCCCTCTTCCCCAAGCTCCACATCTCTTCCGCGGCCTCTCGCCTCTCTCCCAGCGGGTCTCCACAGCGGACGGGGCAGCTGCTGAGCTGCCTGCTCCTGCGGCGGGAGGTGGTTATTGGGAATCCCCAAGCCTCCTGGAGAAATGAGACCTTGCAGTTAGAAAAAAAGGGCCGCAAACGGACCCATTGGGATAAGGTGTATAGATCATCCTGGGCGTAAACAGGGTTTAACGCCCCGCTCAGTGTGGCGGGGGAACGGGCTGGAGGCGGAACGCGAGCGGCGCCGCAGTTGCCGGGGAGCGCTCAGCTGCGTGGCGCCGCCCGGAGCGAAGCCGCGTTACACCGGGCAGCGCATGGAGCCGGCTGCAGGCCCTGCGGAGAGGGGCTGCGGCCCGGCGGGGGGGGCTGGCGGCAACTGGATGGTGACTCACCCCACGGTAGGCCTGTGCGGGGGGGAGGGGTGGGAGGCGGGAGCTCCGCTGCCCGGCGCTGAGGGGCGGCGAGGGCCCGCAGCCCCTCGGGAAGGGGGGGGAGGTCCTGCTCTCCCGCCCGCTGCCCCGGCCCCTGACAGGATTTCCCCCCGCCGTGGCTGTGCAGGAGGTTTAGTGTAACGGGTGTGGCTGTGTTGGGCCTGGTGAGGGGCTGGGTCCCGGCCC
>WKFP01012417.1:81905-165586 GCA_011057875.1 Pterocles orientalis
TGCTGGGAGTGGGGACGGGGCTGTACGTGCCGGATCGCGGCTGCAGAACGCCGGTGTCTGGGGCTTTGACTCCGTCTTAATTTTTTAGTCTGCTGAAAACGTGGAGGTATTTAATTTGGCCGTCATCTTATGTTGGCGTAGTGCAGCAAAAATAGGTAAAATTCCCAGCCCTTCGCCACAAGGCGCGAGCTGTTCCAGAAATAGATGCGATTCCTCGTTTATTTGTGTATTTGGCTTGCTTTCTTAAGCACCAAAATAGGGGGAATGTGGAAAAAAGAGCTCTTAAGATGCTGTCAGAAAGCAACTCCTGTTTTTTAGTTGCCTGTTAGTCCTTAAAACTGGTTTCAGACTTCAGTGGCCTAGCTAGCTGTTCAGATTCTGGGTTTGGTCTGTGTGTTCTTAATCTAACTTATGCTTTCCTTGACCGATGTTACGTTTTGGGTTTCAGTTCACAGAAATGATGTCTCTTGATATATCTGACAGTGCTCAGATCTACGCTGCATTTATGGTATACCTGGACCTCCTGGAAGGTAATTCAGTGAAGTAACTGGATCGATACCCCAACACGTGTATTTGCCTTTGGGTGCTATTAAAGTTTGTGCGGTAGCAGGACCTTTCCTACAAAAATCCCTGGCGTTCTTTTTGAAACTTAATGGTTACCTAAGAAACAGAGGGTATTTTGGTGCTTAAGATTTCTATCCTGTGCCTGCCTGGAGCCTCTGTGAAGATGAAGGAGTTTTGTCCAGTTGCAGGCATTCTGGGGCAAAGACACTCGGCATGGGGAAAAAGCGAAAGAGGAGCAGGGGAAGGGAAAAGGGATGTAGAAGGGTGAAGTTACAAGTTCTATGTTTGTGCTGCTAATAGAGTCCTCATTTGTAGATTAATGTCAAAGTCCCTAAATCATAGTGTTTTACTGACGTTACCACTTAGCAAATGGGTGCTGTGTGCTGGCCTGAGTAGGATGCTGTTTTCTGGAAAGGACAAGGATTCCTAGAGGAAAAAAGACAATTTGGAAGTCTGGTGGCAATATTTACAATGAATGCAGTGTAGTCTTCAGTTGTCTTGTAAGAGTGGAGCGGAGTTACGTGATAGATAAATTTCTGCCTGCAATTCTCCCATGTTTGCTTTATTGAAAAGGGACTGTGCGTAGGCAGGCAGCCAGCCAAATAAAAATGCTTCGGTTTCTCTTGGAGACTGGTGGTTCTCAAGGTCAGGGAAGGGAGGGATTTTACAGGCCAGAAAGCACTGTGTTGTTTTTGTTACACCTCTGAAGAAAATGCCTCAATAGGCTTTCAGAGAAGCCTCCTGTAGTTCCGCAACAAAAAGCTTTCAGCCTTATCCCTTCAGGCAGAAAGGAAGAACTCTGTATCATCAAAAATCATACTTTCAGCACCTGCTCCTTCACAGTTTAGGTTACTGATCAAGTCCAAATTTGGATTACAGTTTTATGCTCCAGATGACTAAAGCTATGTGGTTTTTATCTTCTTTTTACCTTTCTGAAACAAAGCTTTGTCAGACAGATCCCTGTTCACCATCAATGAGTGCAGCTCTGGAGTCAGCAGGCTGGTACTTCTCCTGTGGGTTTCTTTAACAGAATTGTTTCTCAGAAGGGGAGCTTGACAGTTGACTGGGTTAGTTGTCTCTGGTGGGAAATGCCCTGTGAGAAGAGGGAGTGAAAACAGAACCAAAGACAATAAATGGCAACTTTGATATTTGCAGGATTAAAACTTGTGTTTTTTGTTCTGGTCCTTCTCATCGATTATGAACCTTTCTAGGGAGAAACTGGCACGAAGTGAAGCACGTTGGAGTAGCGGAACTACAACTCGTATGTTTACATGCACGTGAGAGAGAACAGGACAGTCTCCAAGTGATGGTGCCGGTACCTGTGCACATATCCTTAAGCCATGAGAGGTGAGGATGTGGTCAGTGTTTGGATTGCCTCACAAACAACATCAAAGGAAGAATTTAACCGGCTGCTGATGACTTGGTTAAGAGGGGAAGGGGCAGGAAACAAAGGAATATCAGAAGAAAGCAATCATTTGGCCTGTGAGCAGAGTTATTTTGGGTGCTGCAAACATACATGCAAAATTGAGATTTTTTTTTTAATTTTCTAAGCTGCATCAGCCTCTGCTTCTCCCTGCCTGAAAGCAGTATGCCTTTGATGTCAGCTTCCCACAGCAACTGACTCCTCCTAACAAACACTTCATGTTGTTTGGAAGTTGCCTATGCTCTAAGAGATAACAATGGCTATCAAAGTATGTGTTTGAGAGACAAGGTTAGAGTACGAGACCATCACAGCTAATGTTTTGAACATTTTTGTGCTGCATTTTTGTTGTCTGGGAAATCTGGCATTGCTTTTTGCCACTGGGCTTGAAGGTACCTAAGAGGAAAGAAATCCTCTGGGACCTGTCTAAAAATAAACTTTTTTTTTTTTTAACTGTCAAATCTTGTGCTAAGCCTAGTGTGTTTGGTTTGATTTACTTTTTGTTTTGAAATTATACTTTGGCTACTTCAATCTGGAAATTCCACTTACTTATCTAGAATCTAATGTGTAACTGTCCCTTGAGCGGTGGTTTTGACTTTCTTTCCTTACACATGCAAGACCAAGTAATTCTCAAGCGGAGGACAACACAGCTTTGTCTTTGTGATACTACAGATATTTGCAGCCTAGAGAAATTCCACTTCAGTAATTTTACAGTATATTTTTACTGGCCCTTAGAGCAGCCTCAAACACAGCATTTATTTACTCTCTGATAATGGTTGCCTTCTCTTGCTGGTATTTGCAATTTCTTTTGTGTCTCTGAAGACCTGAGCTATTTCAGCTGCATCAAAACTTTTTCAGTTTCTTCTGTTCCTACTCTTGCTAGGAGCACACGCTCAGAGCTGGTTTTACAGACCTTGCTAGTGTTTGCTGTTTCCTCTTGCCCTGTAGGCAGCAGCCTGACACAGCAGTCGGTAGCTAATGAATTGCACTTAGCAGACGTGTGTGCACGCTCTAGGAATGGTGTTTTAGATATGCCATAGTTTTGGTATTTTTTAGGTTTTTAGAAGTGACAGATGGGTTTCCTGCAAGCAGACATCTGTCTTAATTCTGCTATGTGTTTTCCTAAGAGCGTATTTGTGAGCGGGAAGAAAATGACTTAGTAGATGTTGATGGATTTGAGTACTATCTATATTGTGAAAAAATCTTCCATTTGCAAATATTGGTCAGTCACTCCTGTGAGCTTGGTCTTGCAGAGAAATATGGTGTGATCCCCACAACAGGGGAAAGCTGCTGAGAGGCTTTGCAGGATGAAATGCTGAGTGTTGTTTGGCCTCTCTGCAAGAAACAGATCCCTGTACGTGTGTGAAAGGGACATGCTGCTACTCGGAATTCAAACTATGTTTTGGGTGGGGAAAAAAGGCAGCAAATTAGGATATGGGATCTTTGAGAAATTACTCCTATGTGCGGAGTTGTTGCGCTTATTTAATATAGTAGGTTTCCACCTAGGTTGGAAACTTTGATTCCTGGCATTGGGTCAATGCCGGCAAGTATGTTCTAATTGGCTTTTAATGACAGTGAGATATTGCTCTGCATGTATGTCCTATCTTTTACGTTTCATTGGGGCTTTTCATTTGGAGCTGCTGAACTTGTTTGTACTGTGGGGATACTGTTTGCTCTGCTTCTGGCATCAGTGCAGATGGAATCCATTACTGGAAGGATGTGTGTGAGAGAAGCAAAGAGTGAATGCATCACATTGATTAAAAGTACAGTTTGTGACTAGGTTTTGCTACAGAGCAACTACATAGAGCGTATTGTCACTAAAATGAGCTGAGTACCGGGCTGTGATGCTGGGTGAGTCCAGTCAAGCCTGCATGTGCTCAGTACACACACATGTTGTCAGGCAGGATGATCTTATGTGCTTGTATTTGTGTTATTGAACGTGCATGTGCATACGCACGTTTGGCATTTCGTGAGCAGCTCAGCACTGATCAGAGGGGCCTGGCCTGTCTTTGCAGGGAAAGGATGGCATCAAGTCCTCAGCTCTGTTGCTGGAACAGCAGGCAAAACCAGGGCGGCTAGAAAATAATTAGCTCAAAGTTACGCAGCATAGAGGGAGGCCATTAAAAAGGCATCCTACAGAAGGAGTTGGAAGCAGTATTGCATTACTACTGCCTCTCTGTTCTGACAGCAAGGAATATTTTATTGTGATTATTGATAGCAGGAGGCTTGTTAGGTATCAGATGTCTTAAATGATACTTTCTCATTTGACTTCCCAGGCTATAGGTAGACAGGAAAGCTTTTGTACACAGGTGCTTTGCTGTTTTGTTCAAAGCAGTGCTTTGGGTTTTTGCGTTACCCGCTAAAGGTAGAGGAAGAGGTATGAGTACCAGTGAATGCAGCTCACTTAAGTAAACCATTGGAGGGGGTTGGGAAGGTGAAAACATTCATTGCTGGGCCTGGAAATGTGCTCACTGCAAAAGCAGCTACCAAATGGCAGCATTGATGGGCAGCATTTCCTTGCTTACCCAGTAACGCCTGGGCAGGGGCTGCCGGGGTGGTCTTCCTCTCAAAGCCACTTCAGCCAGCCTCTGCCTTCCCAGGTGTCTCCTGAAGATTCCTCCTTGGCTGGCACTCAGAGGAGTGTGGCCTTAAAGGCCGTAGTGAAGTTGCTGTGGAAATTACCAGCAAGACACCTAAGCAAATGATAAATATGAGTGCCCTACAAAAAGAAAATAAATCCCCTCAATGTTTTTTAGCCTGTTATAAGATTTCATCATGTCCAGTTTATGTGTGACAGTTAACTGCTTAAGGCAAAAGCTGTTCTGCTTACTAAGCTTGCTGTCCACGTCTACCAGCAGCTTGATGGGAGCTGCTCATCCTGCCCTGCCAGTGTAAGGCTGCACAATAACTCGCTGAATCACAAAATTACGGGGTTTGGAGCAAAGGGACTGCCAATGTAAATGGTAGTCTCATGCTGTCTGAGAAGTGGCTTCATGCTGTGCGTGCATGCTCTTAAAAAATGAAGATTGATGAATCTTCTTTGAGTAAAGACACAGAGAATAAGGTGCAACTTCTGTCTGTCTTGGACCATTCTCTCAACCACCCACAGCTGGCTGAGGTTTGGAGAACCATGTGTTTCTATGCCTTTGAATTTAGCAGCGATGCATACCTGCAGGAGGAATTAGCAGGTCCGTTGCCTGGGACATTTTTACCATCTGCTACTGCAGATGAGACCTTAGTGCCCACTGAGGACGTGATTCTCGGTACATCCCAGAGCTGTGGCTGTCCAAAGGGGAGGAAGCAGTTAAATACAGGTAGTGCATCAGATCTGGCAGAAATGACTTGCATAAACCAAGCTCAGCGAGTATAGGAGAGCGCACAATATTGGTAGCCGAATTTTCTAGATAGTGTTGAAAGCTTTGATCCTTCCAAGGACCAGGGAGTTAGATGCTGGATCTAATGGAATTACACGCTGTCTGTCCTAGACAAATAACATTGTCTAAGCAAAATGTTACTCGTAAACCATCAGAATTAAATGATCAGTGTCACTGCCCTCTTTGTCTTTTGTATACAAGTGTCAGAAATGAAGGATGAAGTCAGTTGCATGAGGTTATGGAGGCTGCAAAGTTTGGTTTAGGCTAAGAGAGAAGGAGTTATTTTGTTAAAATGGTAACTTAATTTTGGAAAAAGAATACATTTAAAGCTGATAAGCATCCTTAGAAGCAAATCCGAGGACTGGAAGCAATTTATCCCCTTCTCAATCTGTAGTGTGTGAAATAGATCTTCCTCTAATCTGAAGTGGATTTGCTTGTAAGAAGCAGTTATTTTGGATGCACTGGAAGTGTGACATGCTCTTTATCTTGCGTCCTCTTCACAGTGTTGTCAGTAGCTCTTCTGCTATAAACATTATTTGAGTTTACTCATACAGGAAATTACACATTGAAAATGTAATTAATGGCTTCTAAAAGCAAACTCTTTATTCATAGTTTAAAAGTGATCGGTGTGGCTCACCCAGCTGAGTTGGTTATACAGTGCCATTCAGCATCCTATAGTTTGTGTATCTTCTAGAACTTTGCTGAATTCCAATTCCTCCCTTTGGCATGATTTGTCTTGTTTTCTTTTCAACTTCCATGGAAAAAAGTACTTTATATTCCTTGGGGTTTCAATTCCTTTTCCTGACTGATGAGACATGTGGTGTTTTCTTTGGTTTTCTTTTTATTTTTTTTCCATTACAAAACCCATAGTTTGGAAACAAATCCCAAGAGATAGTGGTGTCCATTACAACTTCTTCTACCACCACGTGCTTCTTCCTGCATGTTTCAAGGCACTAGGCTAGTATTGCTGCCTGCCTTGCAGCTAGGTCTGGAGCAGCGTTCCTGATGGTGAGCGATGCTGCGCTGTTATTGTAGTGCTGCCTAAATTCTGGGTATTGTGCTTTCTGGGAGGTTTCCTGTGCCTTGGTTCTCCTGTCACTGGGCCCATCTGAACCAGTCTGGTATGATGGCACGCTCGCTGCACAGAGTCACGATTTCTGTAGCCGTACAGAGACCAGCTTGTGTTGACTCTCCAGCCCTGGCTTGCATGGAGGGGAGGGAGCTGTTGGGGCTGGCCAAGCCTGCAATGAATTATTCATCCAAGTATAAAGGGCAGATTGAAAGCCTTTGGCTTTTGTGGTGTGGAGGGCGGTAGTTCCATTTCAGCTCAGCGGAGCACTGTGCAACCTCCAGAAAACTACTCTGAGCTTTCAGTGTTCCCACTACTTCTCAGAGGTACTTGCATGGGGTGTATTGCTGAAATACTCTTTTGTTTGTTAGAAAACTTTCTGCACATGTTGTCTTTCCTTTACGATTCGGTTCTCTTTTAATTTTTTGACATTCAGTTAAAACCTGAAGCTACAGGTGCCTGAAGTTCACCAGTCGTGTGCCTGTTTCTTTCTCTGGAGTGAAAAGGGCAATGCTATTTTGTTAGAAGCAGATCATTAGGAAATACAGAACAGATTTCTGATCTATGTTGAAGGTCTACCTAGGTACAAAAGTCTTTTGTTATTAAAAAAATAAGATGAGGGGAAAGTGAAAAATTCCCCTCTTTTATTTTATATGGATTTTTGTTTGGTTTGGTTTTAAGCTAGTAATTGCAATGGTAATAGAAGATCAGGTAAATTCACTGTCGCCGTTTAGTTTGAATGCAGCAGTAAGAGCAGATGCAGGATGACATTGACAGTGCTGTTTCCTTAGCTGCAGTGGTCCTTGCATGATGTTAAGTTAAACCTGCTCTTGCAACTAATTCTTTGGTAAAAAAGAGAAAGCAATCCGTACTGACTGTAGTTTGTAGGTGTCTAGAAAACCTTCTCAGGAGTCCTTTTTCTGATGCAAAGGGCTTTAGAAATGCCAGCTCTTTGGATAACAGTGTTTCCTTCAGAGTTTGAGATAAATCCGTTTCATCTTCTGCAGTGTGAGGTGAATGTGAGTTTGCTTCCTAGATGGAAACTGAGGGCTTCATCCTGCTTGCATTTGTCTTGGTGGGAGCAGATCCTACCCTGCAGTGAACATGGAGACATCATCAGTTGTTAGAGATGAGTTTTCAAGATATTCTGAAAACTTTGGACTGTGTGATCTGCAACAGAGGGGAATTCTTGTTTAAAAAAAAAAATCATCTTATTCTATTTATGAGACTTAAATAAAACTTTCCAGTGTTTCTTGTGGTGTCTGTACTCCCCTAGCTTATTTGTTATTTTCCTGTCCCAGTGCCTTTGTTCAAGATGTCTCTTTTTGTGTGGGAAACCCAAAGTTTCAGTATTCCCTGTTCAACATTCAATGGTTGCTCTTAGTGGGGAGGGGGAGAGAAGGGAAAGGAATGGTTGCAGGATATTTTAACTCATAGACTTCTCACTGTGCATGCAGCAGCACACACACCTGATTGTTCTGTGAGCTCCCTTGGGGCTCTGGGTGCCTTTTATTCTAGCTAGTCATTGGCATAAATCCTGAGAAGGCAGCATGGATAGGTTTGGCCGTCCCGGATCTTCCTAGCCAGGCTGAGCCTGAGGATTGAGCAAGTCTGAGGCGATGAAGAAGGCTGAGCCTGTGGATGGACATGTGGATTGAGGATTGTGTGGTACTGTGTCCTTCTGGAGACAACCAAGTGAAGTGGTGCATCCTTCCAACAGAGGCTTTGCTTGAGACTGTACTGAAAACACAGTAAGCTTTTATTCAGACGCTGGAGCACAGTGTTAACTGTGTCTCCGCTGCACCTTTTCTCATATCAAGTTTCTAGTGGGCATATCTGAATGGCTCTTGAAAAGGAGGAACCAGGTGGAGCCAGTCTATGTCAAATGCCTGGCACCAGGGCTTCTGCTGTGGGGCTCACGCTGCTGGAGCATGGCCTGTAAAGGCTGGGGAACCAAATCAGTGTCATTGTGGACCCCTTGGTGTCACTGGGAATGTTTGCAGAAGGTGTCCTAACAGAAGTACTGGATGCACTGAATTCCCCTGTTCCAGAGGCTTCTAATATTTGACATTTTCAGTCCACTTTTCCTTAAGCCATCTCTTGTAACTGACATCACTTGTATGGTGTAGCAGATGTACTGGTCATCAAGGAGCTTGTCTGTAGCCATTCCCTTAGTAAATGGAGTCAGCTAGCTCTGTTGGGGGAGGTGTTAACGTATGGGCTTCTTGTTTAGAACTTCATTTTAGTCATTCAATGCAGCTCTTGAGTGAGGTGGGCAGCCAGGAGGGCTGCATCTCTTGAAATAAAGGCTTCTTGCCTTGTTTGGGAGGTCAAACATGCATTCCTTTGAATTTCAGATGGCCAAGAGCACGTCTCGCTTTTTTTTTTTTTCCATAGACAGTGCTAGATACATCAAAAGAATTAAAAATCTCTACCTTTCCTGCAATATTTCACCTTTCTGTTCGTGGCAGGTAGCAAGTGCAGTGAAACATCACAAACCCAGATGTTCTCGGACTCCTTCGAAACCTCTGCTGCTGCAGAGCAGCTTTGTGAACATGCAGGATGCAGAGGATAACAGTGGTGCCTTCAGGGGAGGAGAGGAAATGCAGGCGTCTGGTACAGACTTCCTGAATTCCGAAGCTGATTCTTTTAAAAGATACCCTCCCACAAATCTGCAGATGTGCTGCACTACATTCTGGCTGGCTGTGGTTTGCATGAACGAGAGCTCCTGTTTCGGGGCTGCCTGTGCTGAGAAGATGGGAAAAGGAGAATCTTGCGTTTGCAGTTGTAATTCTTTATGGCGAGAGGGGCTGATTCTCCATGGGCAGAAAGCTTGTGCTCTGAGGACAGCAACGTTAGCAGATCATCCTGAGGCAATGGCATGATTTTGTGCTCTTTACATATAGCCTGAAACTCAGTCTTCTGAAAAGTAAGTCAGGGATGCAAAGAAATCTCATTGATCTGTTGTCAGGACCTGGCCACTTTTGTGATCTTGGTGCATCTTCTAAGCATTAAGTGCTAAATGGGGGGAAATAAAGGTTCAAATGTCTGTGCTTGACAATATAACAAGAAAAATTGAGGGATGAGAAATCTAGATCTAAGGCCTCACTGTTACATCCATCCCCCTAATAGAGCAGGAAGAGAAATGGTGACAGTTGCTGAAGAAAATGGGAAGGAGCTTCTGCCCTGGCTGACGGGTGAATACAGGCCACTGCCTCAGTCTGCTTCCAGATATGGGGCTGTCCACATTCAACACAAGTTTGGTTTCTTTGGGTCCCAAAACATCTCTCCCACATAGCTGTGCCCTTTTATTTGGCTTTTTATTGTTATTTCTATTTTGTGTTCTCAGGAGAAAGAGAGAGATTAACGCCCACATATTCGTAAAAGCCACAGACAGTCTTTCCTAACTGGGTCTCTGCCAGTAGCTTGGCCTCCCCATTCACAACTTATTACCAGCTCCCTCCAGACACAAGCTACTGAGGTGTGACAAGTGGGTTCTTGCTCTCTGCATGCGTAGCATGTCTGGGAGGACATCTGGAATCTTTTCCCAGGCCCTTGTCACCCGCCAGAGCTGTGGCAAGACATTGTGGTGCTGGAGGTGCCCCTAAAGGGGGGCTGGAAATGGCAAGAGCAGAAGGTGCCCAGCATCAGCGCAGAGGTACAGCGCGTCCCTGCTGTGCCTTAGACATTCAGCTCGTTTGTCCTTGCTTATTGCAGGCCCGGTGCCTGCTTGTGCCCTTGGATTCACTGGGTGCTTTCTGGTGCACCTCCAGCAGGCACAGCCCCCTCTCACTAGGCTGGGCCTTCGCTGGAAGCTCTGGCTGTATTTGAGGCATTGCTCGTAGCGGGATGCATTTCATTTTTGTTGCAGAGCACTTCCATCCATGAATTGCCTCCAGCTTTGGAAGGCAGGCTCGAGTTTACGCTCTGCTGCATACCCACGGTGCAGTTAGCGTTCCCACAGCAGGGCCCTCGGGCTGGGGCACGGCCAAGGCAACGTGCCGGCAGAGCAGTGCCAAGGTGGCCGGGAGCAGAGAAGTTCATGTCCTATTGCTTGAAGTGCAGGTCTTCTGCAGGTCTCTTTTCTGCCAACGGCCAATACAGTCTCTCTTTGCTTATTTTTTCTCTTGTTGTGACGTGCTGGTGGCAGGAGGGCCAGAGTATGGCTTTTCACAGCCTCAGTATCCCTGTTGCATGAAATTACTAATTCCACGCCTTGCTTTGCGTTGCATCTGGGCCAGTAGTGAAAGCAAAAGAAAAGACACTGCTGAATTTAGCCAAGGGGAATTATGAACAGTTCAGAACACAGGTGGATACTTAAGAGGGTCACGGGCTTAATAGCATAGGCTTTCCAGGCTGCTGCTTACTCTCTGCTGCTTTCCTTTTGGCTTTTATTAAGGGATCAAAGAGGTTTGGAAGGAAGACGATGATTAAAGTCTGAAAGCTCATGCATTTAGAAAGAGCTTTATTTTCAACTACAGTGCCCAGCTTCAGAAGTGCATGTTTTCTGGCAAATGAGATCTTTGGGGCATGTGAAGTGAGGGGGAATTTTCCCACTGCGTAGCTGACCTCTCCCCAGAGTGTATCCTGTCCTGGCAGTCCCAGATGAGCCCTCTTGCACCCGAGCTTTGGGTGAAGGAGAAAGCTCCCTGTGGAAATGCTTGCTGCGGGGAGCATTCCTGTTCTGCCCCTGGGCACTGCACTCCGTCAGTGCTTGCTCCCCAGTCGGAGCAGTAACACAAGGACTCCAGGAAACAGTGTTGTCCTCAGCTCTGAACTGAAAAGTAACTGGCATGTTATTCTTAAAATAAGCTGAACAGGAAAAATCGCATAACTTTGTCTTGAATTTTTAAGGAAGACGTTATTTATGCTGACTGTCTTGAAGAGGAGCATTAGTCTTGTGGCTTCTAGTCTAGACGAGGAGGTAGAGAAACCTGGCTTCGGTTCCTGGGTCTTACACACTCTGGAAGAGAACTGTAGCACAGAGACTGGAAGACTTATGGCTACAAATGGAATAAGTCTAAATTATTTTGTTTTCTAATTGAACAGGTGTTAATCAAATAGATTTTTTTTTTTTAATCTAATGAAAACAAGGCCATTAGAGATTACCATGCTACAATTGTGGTAATTGAAGGATGTTTGAGGCATGTGTTCAGCAGCACACCTAAGCAAAGTTTACGAGCGTGTGTTGAGCCATTTCTGGCAAAGATGTATGTAGCTAAGTATATTTTTATAAGATTCTTTGTTATTTGATTTTGTTGCTTGATTATATGAATTTGGATTTTTATTAGAACAGATATTACACTTTCTTTAGTGAAGACAAATTTGCGGAGTAAAAACAGGCTGAATAAAGATAGCCATGGTGCACTTCTACCTTTGTGCCATCATTAGGGGGTTGTGAACTCCTTTCTAACCAATTGTTTCCTCTTCCAGGATGAGAGAAATCCTGAAGAAGGCGTCTCTCCCCCAAGACGATCCCGACACCCCGCTGTCAGTTACCTTGGCCATAGTTGAGACAGATTCCACAGTAGTCTACTATAAAATGACTGATGGCTTTGTACTACCAGATCCTCCTGATGATACTGAAGACGTGGACAATAAACAGTGGAGAAAGAAAAGAAAGAAGCTTTTCAAATGATGAAGACAAACAGACTTTTCTTGAACTACTGTCCTCAAACCTAAACAAATCCAGGAACTTATGTATGTAAATAACATGCTAAAGTCTGCTTTCTGCATATCAAGCATCTGTTCAGGGAGAATGGAGGCTTGTGCTGCTGTGCTGTAATGAAATGCCCTTTGAAGTATGAAATGGGTTACACTTTTGAGACAGGCTAATAAATATACTTGAGATGTTTCCAAAGCTAGTCTCTCCTTTCTATCGGTTCAGGTACATGACAGAATAAACACATCCTTACCCCTATTGTAAATATTGATTCAAGGAACATCTGAAGGGTGTCTGGCAGGAGTTCTGATACTAAGTTAAGGGCTTTGTAGTTTACAGAGTGTCTTTGTCTTAACAGTGTCAGAAGTGCTCATGCTACCTCCCAGGTTACATTTCTGAACACTTACCTTCTTTCTCCTGCTTGTGGAGAAAAGACTTTTGCACAGAAATACCTTATTTTACATTTTTTTTCTGCAGAGGGGAAAACTGACGATAGCAATACCAGAGGCTGCCAGAACAAAGTACAGATTAGTACAGAGGGGTCTCTGGATCTGCCTGTAGAACCGATGAGTGGAGGTAGGTTATGACTGGATCAACCACACCTGAAAGCGTTGACCCACGTGGCTGAACGCACACCACACTAAAGATCACGATTGGAAACACTGCCAGGCTCCTGTTCCACGTACCGTGTTGGACAACTGTCTGAGAACCGGAGGTGCCTTGTGTTTGCATCCCAGTGCAATGAAGTTGTCTAAATGGTGACCCTCTCCTTGGGTTTCCTGTCTGCGAGACAGCTTCAGTATGCTTTTAGTGCTTCACCATCATGTTAGTGCTTAAAGCTCTCTGAAGAGGAGCCAAAAATGGGGTATGTTTTTATTTGTCACCAATGTCACATTCTGTGCTACAAGTAGACTTTAGCTGTTATCTGCTGCATGCAGCTAGCAGGTTTCTAAACCCATTGTAATTTCTGGGATTTTTTTTTTTTATTACATAGCTTCTGCTAGTTAAACTGGCTGCCCAAGAGGCGCTTTGGCTAGGAGCAAGGTAAGAGGAAGAAAACTGACTTTTAGTTTCTTCTACAGGAATTTTCCATGTCTTTCACATACAAATCTTCTTCAGGTTAAACTTAGAGTTTCTTGGCAATCAACATCCCAGAAGCAGCTTCTTGAGTACAAAAATGTCTGTATGACATTTGTGTGGCCAAGGACCACGCATCCAAAATGTGCAGCACAAGAGCCCTTTTTTTGGATGGCTATAAGAATGGGAGAGAGTCCAAAAACCCAAGCTGGAAATGAAAGGCTGTTTAAGCTTCGGTATCCCTGTGACTGGAGTGGATGTTTTTACGGGTGCAGAGTTCGAACCTACTTTGGGCAAATACGCTGGGAGGCAGAACGGTCTGTCAGGGGGGCAGGAAGGCCCTCGCGCCCAGGTGATGCCGGGCGTTACGTCTGGGTGCTCATCCTGCAAGTGTTCTGCAGGCGCCTGGTCTGGGTAAGGAGGGCAACTGTTCTTCTGCTTGGTCTGACTCCATGCCTCTTGGGGTGTGCAGCACTGGCCTGCAGTTTCTGGCGGTTTTTGGTTTTGGCTATTAACCTGCTCCTGCACAGGCTGAGTTTGGATGGGTTATAGTGGTACGGGTGTGTACCCTGATCGGTCAGAAAATTGGGACAAGCCGTTTGTGGGGCTGTGTATGTTCTGATGCAGTCAGAAACAAAATGGGTGTGTTTTTCCCCATGCAGCAAGGGGAGACTGTGCGTCTGTGGGCTTTGGTCATGGAGAAAGGCAAAGAAAAATTCTCTCTTTCTCAACCTTGCTCCCCTCATGGAGGAAAAACATAATTTCTTTTTGGTCCGATGCCATACTGCCTTGAAGGGTACCTGTGTGCTGACTCCTGACTTGCTGCATTTGACCTTAACATCGATATTTCGTGTACTCTACAGCTTATTCCATGAAGTAAATTTCACACTTTGCTAGGCTACATACCACCAGGTAAATTGTCCTTGTTATAAGCTGTGACATCCTTCACCCCCAGTGTGAGACT
This sequence comes from Pterocles orientalis, assembly GCA_011057875.1. Taxonomy (NCBI): domain Eukaryota; kingdom Metazoa; phylum Chordata; class Aves; order Pterocliformes; family Pteroclidae; genus Pterocles; species Pterocles orientalis. The sequence goes on from WKFP01012417.1 coordinate 96,036, forward strand.
GCTGGAAAAGAGCTGGTTTTGCATGAAGAAGGCTGTAACAAATGCTACACATTGCAGAATTTATATTTTAGTGACAGACGTTTAACCCCAGAAGCAAATTCTTTTGCTTTTCCTTCAATTTCTGGGAAATACTGCCGCTTTGCAGTTTGCTGCATGACTTGGCTTTTCATCTTCATCTGATTATTTCTAGGCACAGAAGAGGAGCATAACCTGAGCCTCATTTTCTATAGACTGAAAACTGCTTACCCGGTCTTGGAGCTGAGTTGGAGAAACTGTGTCTGGAGGCTTTGATTTCTGCCATGCGTTCCCCTGAGAAATGATTATATGGGCCTTTTTCCAGCCTCCTGAGGTTGTCCTGGTTCTTTATTTCTGTGGAAAAAAAAAAAAAATAAATAATATCACGGCACTGTTTGTCCCATATGTATTACAATGTAAACAGGAGGATGTGAAATGAGTTCAGAGCCAGCTGTGCTCTTCCTTTACATTCCTCTTGAAGGATTTCTCTGTGTCAACCCAAGAGCGCAGAGCCCAGAGCCTCTGGTGTTCCAGGCACTGAATAAAGATGGGAAGAGACTTCCCTCCAGAGTGTATGGGTTTGGAGCAGTAGTGCATTAACGTTCCTAAATCCATAGTATCCTGGTGCTGTGCCCAAGTATTTAACGTTACTCTGCTTTCAGTGTTTGCGAGGCATCTGTGGAAGCACGAGCCATGACATCTGGCCTCGACACCTTTGCAAATTCATCTCTTATTTCAGTCCTGAGGATTTTACAGGCTACATCCTGCCATCCTTTAAAGGTTTTTTCAAGTTTGATTTGCCAAGCACAGCTTGATTTGTTTTACTGCTGACCCCTGAGCAACAGAAGGTAAGTTTTAAAATCTTGAAGAGTATCATTTTCCAGTAGATTGTTGTTTCAAGTCTTTTCTCTCTTCAGAGAGATATTTGCATTGAAGCTTCCCCACCGAGTAAAGAACGATAGAAAAGCAAAGGGATGTTTTGGCATGGATTTGACAGCGAGGCTTGGTGCCCGGTTACGTAAGCGCACGTCTGCTTTGGTTGATGCTAACTGGGTTTCCTTGAGGCATTACTGAACTCTATTCAGCCTGACTGTTTGCAATGCACACGAAGAACATTTTATACAAAAAAACCACCAGTCAAGAAGCAGGAAGCCTTGTCAGACGCATAAAGAGGAGCTGTGGTTGCAAGAAGTGGCCACGAAACATGCTGCAGCAGCAGCCAGCTGCCGAAAGCAAGCAGCTCCTGCAGCTTTCCCGTTCTCCATGCATGTGTTTGGGCAGCGGGCTCCTGGCGTTGGAGTCATGCCCACCTTTGTGGCTGTGTGCAATCTCTGCGTGGAGCAGCCGGGCAAGCAAAGGACGCCAGAAGGTCGGTCGGTGATGTGTCCCTGCTTGCCGGGGCACGCCTGCGTGGCAGCCGTGCAGTCCCTGGCAGTGCTGCCCAGCAAGCAGTGCCCAGATAAAGGTGTGTTTGCTTCCAAGCCGCACCCTGAGCAGGATCCTGTCCCCTACAGAATGGCCCTCAGCATCCCGACAAAACAGTTCTGTTTTCCAGAAATCACGAGAAGAAAGACACCGTCTCCTCTTGTAACCCTTTCTCAAGCTGGGCAAGGTTTTCCACAGGATCTTTTGCTTGGTCTCAACATGGAAATATCAATAACATTACTAAAGCCGAGCGATCTTTCTCTTTTCTGGGTCAGCAAACCAACAAAGTGTTTGTGTTTCATTTAAACCATTTTTTTTTTCCTAATAAAGAGTCTGCATGAATTTATTAATCATCCTATTAGTATTGCAGGTCTGTAGGAATTATATGTTTACTGGGTTGTCCCAGTAATAAATAAATAAACCGAGATAATTCAGGCCCTACTAACTGAACATTCTCAAACCAAACAGCCTTTCACCTCTACTTTCTCTGTTCCTGTTCTACAATTGTTTTAATTGTCCCATCAGCCTTGCAAGGCTAAAGCAACAGCATTGAACTCCCCAGCCCTTTCGATCCCCTCCATTAAGAGAACTGTGCTTTTCTTCATCTCACTCCTGTTTCCTTTTTTCAACAGTTTTCTTACTGCCCTTTGTCTTGCTGCATTGCACCTTGGCACGCCCCGATTTTGCAGGACTGGGAGGAATTTGGTGCATCCCTGGTGCAGATCCTGCCTCAGCAGGTACCCAGCAAGCGAAGCAACACCGGCCACAATGGCAAAGAATCTTGGGCTGTGTCAACCAACAGCAAATTGCCCTGCTGGCAAGTAACCCCTGTGCAGAAACGGAGATAATTATGAGTAACTAGGGTTTCCTAACTCTTCAAAAATACCTGCAGCTGCACCTCATAGTATTCCAGGGGGTTGATCTCTTTCCCATTTTCTCTCCCTCATTTCTCAGATGCTCTCACTTTGGGAGCACCGTGAGCCGGAGGAACCTTGGACTCCACCACGCCCTTCAGCAAACCCGACCGACAGCCCATTTGCTTGGGTGAATTAACAAGCGCTCCAACTCCTGATCAGCTACACGCTGTGTGTTGTGTTCTGTGTGCCTAACTGACATAATTTATTGCCCTGATGGTTTATTGTCTCATTAATCATTCTTTGCATCCCCACCCAGCTACAGGCTTCTCCCCGTGTTTCTTGTCTGGCCAACAAGCTTGGTTTGCCAACCCTGAATGGCTCTTGTGATCTTTTTCATGGCTTTTTTCCCCCTTTCTCACTGCTGTAGTCATCTTGTTAGCAGTTTTGTTGCTATCGTTTGCTGCCCTTCTGGCCTGCGTTTCATACGTAGCATCCCATCCCTCAATGACACTCAAATTTATCTTTTAACACCGTCTCCAAAGAGCCATCTATGCTCTTCTCTGTCCTAATCTAGGTACTGACCAGACGTCTCAATTCCACCAGACCAGTCCCATTTACCACCAAAACTCTTGGTACGATCTGAAGCAAGGTCTCAGGAGCGCTGTGCCGGTGTCCAACCCGCGGAGGAGGCTCTCTCTCTTGGAAAGCGCTGCCTTCATGGTGCAGGCTGGATCTCACCCCTCTTTGCACCATCCGAAACACCCAAATTAACACCCACCGTGGATGTTTGCTGGATAAATCTGCAGGGCAGAGCTGGCTGGAGCTTGCTGCGTTTGCAGCAGAGGGCGCTTACAGACTGCTTTCCTCTGCTGGGAAAGCCCCAGCTGCACAAAACTCCCCTCGAACTCTGCTGCCTGCTTCTCACAAATACAAGGAGGAAATAAAACCCAAACCCCTGTAAGCAGCAACCCCTGCGATCGCAATCCTCCCTTCTGGAACGCTGGAATGATACTACAAAAGTGCCAGGCTGGGTTGGAGCTGAAGAAATGATGGTTCAGTGTTTCTGCGTTGAAAACCAGACTTGGGCTCACGGATGCTGGGAGGCTTGGTCCTGGATCTCCCGAAACAACTGGCCAAAGGGCTGTGGAGGCTGGGGCTGCCCTCACCCTCCTGCCTGGGAGCTGGGACACACACACACACAACGACCTTGGTGGGGGACAGGGTTTATGTCCCCTCCCCAGCACGATGCCATTTTGCGAGATGAAATTCTGTGCCCTGAGCGATACAGGCTGTGATACCTCAGTTATCCTCCTCAATTTAGAGGTCTGCAAGTGACTGCGCTGTAGTAATTTTGTATTCCCACAGACAGATGCATTGAAAATAATGGAAAATAAATGCATCCAAAGGTGTTTGTCTGCCCATGCCACCGATTTCCACAGGCAGGGGTATCGAATCTTCCTGTGGACTGGAGCTACCCCCATCCCCATCCCCCTTGCCGACGTGCTCCCAGCCAGTCCAGCCCAGCCTCAGAAGGACAGTCATGTCGGGAGATGTTTACTCTGGTGTCCCCTTCTTGGTGGCAGGTGAGCATCTCTTCTGCAAGCTGGTCGGATATGGCTGGGTTACGATAACACCACTAAGCTGGTGGATGAGATTTTTCCGTCACGATGGACTTTTAAATGATGGAGTGAAAGAGAACGTGACTTTGGCATTCCCCGGAGGCTCAGCTCTAAGCATCCTTGCTTGTTAATAGCATTACGTGACTTAATTAGGCTGAATGGTAGAAGTTCAGGACACCAATTGTTGCCCACTTCCCCATCTACTAGAAAACACCAGAACAGGACTTCGGGGTGTTTAAATCCTTCTCTACTGTCTGGATCCTCCGCAGCTGGTTTGTCCGCCCCGGTGCCTCAGCAAGGGAGGCAGGGTAGGAAGTGGGGGCAGCCTTGCCAAGCGTTACATCAAAACACCACAAAAGAGTCTTTTAGCCGGCTGATGTGCTTCGCCGCTGCTGTCTGCATATATTAGATACTGTGGAATCCTCTAACGAAACAGCCAGCACGGCGGGTTTCTCGAGACCTGCCGCAGTCTTCACTCTTTCCCATTTAATTCCTTCTTATGTGATATAAAATTATATTGGCTGTATTAGGAGGTCGACTCCAGCGTGATGCTAATCCTGGCTGCCCACCTCCTGCACAGAACCTCGAGGTCTACCTTCTAGATTTGTACATGCATCTTTTTAAAAAACAGAGAATAAATATCCAGAGGGAAAAATCCAGCTTGGAACCAGCCACGAAAGATCCTATTTAATAAAAAAAAGAACATAAGGTGACACAAATAATACAATATCATACACAAGAAGTGGCCGAGAGAGACTAGAAATACTTCCTGTGCTTAAAAATATGGTACATTCTGCAGAAAATAGTGGAGCAAAAGAGAAAATGGTCATTTTCCTGAGAAAATTCAATTTACTGAAAAAAACAAAATTGAAAGTAGAAGAAAAGCATTAAATCACTTGAACTGCAGCATTTAAAACATATTCCTTATTTTCCTGAGAACCACCTGCTCCTAGTTAGGCATTTATAATCATCAGGGTCCTAAGAAGGGATGGGCTCAGCTGACCAAGGTATTGCTAAGTGAAATAATTGGAACGGAGAGTGATCGTAATCACTGGCAAAATGGGTTTGGAGATGCGATAGTCTGATAGATGAGAAACTGTTTAGGAAAGAGTTGCACATATCAAGGGAAGTATCAGGGTGGAAGGAGGTTATTCGTGGGTTTGTTCAAGGGTTGATCTTGGGTCTTGTTCACTATTTTAATTGATGGAGTCAGACTAAACACAAGCACAAAGTCAATGAAGTGTCAAGGCAGCAAAAAAAATATGAAAGAGGAACAGAATATCATGTGAGAAGGTAGAAGTGCCATGGAGAGCCAGGGGGAAACGCCTCTGTCCAGCCCGCAGCGTTGCACACCCAGGTGCAAGTGTGGAGCTGTAAACTCTGGCTTATGTGTTAGGAGTGATGGGAACCAGGCTTTGGACTTTTGTCAGCCGCTCCCAGTGAAATGCCACCAAGTAACATGGCCATGAAAAGACAAATGCAATTTCTAGGATCTCTTAGGCAAAATATTTCCAGCAGAGATGTGTAATCCAGTAGGTACCAGCATGGAGCGAGGCACCTGCCCTGTTTCCAGTATCCCCAGCGCAACGCTGGGCACCCAGGTCCCCTCAGCCAGGCTGGGTAACCGTGCGTCCCTCATAGGAGAGAGGTGGGAAGGAGCTGCCCTGGGGACCAGAGAGTGCAAAACGGGTCCTGAGATGGGCAGCTGCACGTGCTCAGAGGCTTCTTCACCATCTGATCACACCTGGTTCTTGGCGGAAATGGAAGCACAGGCGTCGTACAAGGCGTAGAGAGGAACATCGGGTCAGCCAGCGCTCAGCTGGCCCCTCCTGCCGCTGGAGGCAGAGACGGTTTCTTGGAGGACTGCACACAGAGACCTCTTTCACCGTGGTGGGAGCGAGGGAAAACAGTTCCCGCACGCAGGCTGCTCCGTACAGCGTGGATGTTGTGTTGGGATTACGGGTTTGTTTTCACAGGAAGGGAAACGACTGGAGTCTGTGAATAACCAGGCGAGTGATTTACCCTCGTGGCTTGTATGTCTGGAGCTCGATGTGACTGGCAAGGGAAGTTTGCTGGGGGAGCTGGGAAAGAGGGTCAGGAGAGCATCTGCATCCAGGAATTTGGTTTCAAGACCACCAGGAGAAATACAGGCTCGGATCAGAGCTAGCTGGAAGCATTTTTAAAGTGTATTTTTTTAAAACCAGCTATTAAAATGTGTTGTCAAAGTAATGCATTCGGTTAAAAGAGTTTAAGCTGGGTGAAGGGAATTTACATAGCAGCACAAGAAACCCAAGAAGCTCTGGGAGGTAATTTCCCCAAGTCAGACTAATTCCCATCTAGCTTGTTCCCCAGCATCGTCTTTAATTGCTAGAGCCTCACAGAAAGGCCTGTGTAAGGAAAGGAAGATAATAATTAGCCCAGCATTTTTCTTGCCTTTGTTGTGAGTCTGCAGGGACTGGCCTGTTCAACATTTGTTATTTGGTTAAATCATTTTGTTCCAGCGGGTTGCTAGAAGGGAGAGCTGGGGTGGAGGCAGGGTGTTTGCATTGTGCTGTGCAGGCGTTGCAGCTTCTATTGCTGGCTCCAGGAAGATGAATTTTGTTGGCACATGTCAGAGAAAGATTTCTCTCCCCTTCCACAAAATCACAGTTTTTCAGGAACATGAGAGAAAAGTCCTGATGCTAATGTAGGGCAGCTTGGGCAGCCTGGGGAAAAGACCTGGCACTTGGAACAAATGCAGCAGAAAAGCAGAGCAGAGGGATGGATGGAGTCCTCTTCTGCTGCCGCCCCTCTCCATCTGCAGCACCCATCCCGTTCTCCCTCCATGGATGCTCATTAAAGAACAAAAACTGGGGAAGAAAACCTCACTAACTATAGGTTTTTGTGTCTCATTTGGGAGAAAGCCAGCGCTAAGGACTGCTGGGGCTGCAGCCTGCACGGGAGAGCATTGCTGGAGCTGGCAGGGAAGGTGGCAGCTCTCAGCCCACAAACTGTAAAAATCAAACTTGCTCTGAATCCTTTCAGTGTGGGGGCTTTAAATTCCATCCACGACCTGTCAGATTGGCCAGGTAACAGATCTGTAGCATAACACGGCCACCCAAGCTGGAGGGGACCTCAGGAGGTCCCTGTCCAACCTCCTGCTCAAAGCAGGGCAGCTCTGGGGTCAGACCAGGTTGCTCAGGGCTAAAACCACTTGGATCTGGAAAATCTCTGAGGAGGGAGGTGGCACAGCCTCTCTGGACATCCTGTGCTGGTGCTTGAGTGTCCTCAGCCACCCAGCATCACCCAGAGCCAGGGTCCTCTGGGTGCTGGGGCCCCAAGGAGCGTTCGGTACAGTCCGAGCATCTGAGCAGCCTTGAAGAGTTGGTTTGCGTCCTTGGAGAGGTCCCAGGGGGACAGACATCCCATCAGCATCCGATTCTCATCAGCACAGTGCGACGGTTTGGACTGTAAACCACGAGTGTTGTAAACCGTGAGCAAAAATCAGCTCACTGTCTGCGGGTGGCTGGCTTCCCCCTGGTTAGCAGCGTCAGTCAGAAGGAAATTAAAGTCAGACCAGTAGAAACTGAAGATCAGCTCACAAGCCAAAAATTGTGCAAGGAAAAACAAGGCTGACAGGAGGAACTGGTTATTAGGCTGCCTCTGCAGAAACAACTTTTGAGAAAAATTAGGGGATGACATGCAACAGAGGTGTTTATTCTTATGTATTATCACTGCTCTGTGCCAAAGGAGGGGATGTAACTGAAAGCACGCAAAGACTTCAATGGGGCGCGTGAAAAAAATTGGGAATATAGCTTCAGCAAGACAAATCAGCATACTAAAGGGTGAGGGGTTGTAACTTCCTGCCTCTTTTTAAGAACTCATTGAGAAAAAGGAAGATCCACCACAAACCCAAAGGGATATTTGGTCTAAAAGGATGTTTTGAGGAAAACATCTTTTTCTCAGCTGTGCTCGGAGGAGCTGCAAGGCACCTGGAGTCAGGGTTGGGACTCAAACCCACCCCAGCTGGCCCCCAGTGCAGACAGAGGTGGGATCAGCCCATTTCTAGGGACTGAAAATGAGATTCAACAATAAGAGGTTATGGGCTTTTTCTTTAGAAAATGCACAAGCAAACAAATTAAAAAGAATGAGAAATGTATGTATTTATGCACTACTCTTCCAGCATCAGGAGATCAGTGGTTCTCTCTTGTATTTTTTAATAGACAAGCCTCCTCAGAAAACTCATTCTGAATCCAGTGTAGGGGTAAGCAAATAACTGAGATTGCAAAACAGAGGAAATTGGAAATTATTTTTGGGAAAGGGAAGAACAACAGAGATTTAGAAAAGCACCAGCATTAATAATAAACCATGATGGTTCATGGCAGACCTGCTGGGGAAGGGCACTGGCAGCAAGGACAAAAACCGAGCTAAAAGTGAGATTGTTTGGTAAATGGAAACACTGAGGCATCCCGATTAGGGCCCAAGTGTGGGAAGTTACCTAAAAATAAACAAACAAATAAACCCCCAAAGCTCTGAAGATTTCAGCACCATCTGGAGACTCTGGGAAAACAGAAACAGCCTGCTGCTGTAGGAGATGTTAAAGAACAGGGTTTATATATACACATATAGACGTATAAGGATGTGTATCAAAGCCATGCACAACACCAACAGAGGCGAGGCCAAGGCTCAGAAGTTGAGTCCAATCAGAGACATCTGAGTTTATTGGGATGGAGGCTGGGGTTTGTGATATTTTGGTTTACTTCTGCTCCAGGTGACTGCAAAAAGCTCCTCCGTGCTCGCCTTGCGCATCGCCATGTCCTCGGGCAGTCATTGCGTCAGGCAAATTTGTTGGAAGGAAAGGGGGGAAAAAGTGGCATTTAGCCCACTGGGACATTGTAAAGTGATTTGGCGTGGACAAGGATCTTTGGGACCAGAAGCAATAACAGACCGAAGCAAAACTGTGCCCACAAACCCCACAGCAGCCACCATCTGAGAAGGGTACAGAAAATCCAACAGAAAACCAGCAGAGCTGGAAAGGTGTTGAAAAACCCAACAACATTTGGGTATTTTGGCAGAAAAACAATCCTAGGAAGAAAAAACAAGATGTTTTTGCCAGTTTTCTGGGCTGAGGTGCTCAGTGCTGAGAGAGGCAATGCTCAGCCAGAGCCCAGCTCTTCGTCCCAGGAGCACAGAGCGTCGGGAGCTGTGCCGAGCCCCAGCCAGGAGACCTTGACTTGGAGCTACCTTTATATTGCTTAGTGCACATTATTTGTCTCTGAGATTAAAAAAAAAAAAAAAGAGGTGCAGGGCTTTATTGTCATGATTAATTTATTTCAAGGTGGATTTAAGGACTCCAAAGTCTTCAGAAGAGCCCCATTGCACCCCAAAGCGGTGGGAGCACATACGAGCCATGAACAGATCCCTTCTCCTCTTTAGATCCCAGCTCAGCCCCCTAAAATGAGTTTTACTTCAAGGTGGGGAGTTTTTTGTCTAGTTATTGCTTCCACAGCAGGTCAAACCGGTGAAGTGCAGTTGAATTGCTAGGCAGGAGCAATTAAATTAAATTACATTAAAAAGTTAAGCCCTCGTTATCTGAAACTGAGCACTGGAAATTAATAGACACTTACGGCCTTAATCTCTGTTCCTCAGATCTCTAGCTGCAAAAGGGAGCAGCATCACCCCTGCCTAATTTCCTCATCTAATTATATAGGATTACAATGCTTCAGCTCACTAACGTTGGTGCATCGTTTTGATATTCTGGTGAAACACCCCAAAGGCAAGATTTCTGTATTCAGTGCTGCGTCCGGATGCTCTTCGATTAATAACATATAAGGTAACATGCTGATGAGAAGGATAAGGAGGACTACTGAGTTACTCCCCACTTACTGAGCAGAAAAAAATAGTACTGAAACCTATACTAAAAGACGGTTTTAACACTTATCCCCAAGAAGATCAAGCCCAGGATGCACAGGCAGCCTGAATTCTGGGATCTCCCAATGCCTGACTTCACAACCCTAAAACTTCCTATAAGGGACCCAAATTCCCCCTTGGTGGTGTGATACCCACCCCAACATGGACCTCGCTCGAGGAGACATCACTGGTCCTCCAGGCACCACCGCTGAGTGATGTCTGCGTGCCGATGGCTAGCGACTGTGGTGAGCCCCAACCACAGCTCCACCACCGGTGTCTGTGGGAGGTCACACCGCATCCACCCTCCTCCGCGGCGGTGCCTCTGGGGAATGAGCCCCTGAATCAGCATTTGCAAAACATTCAACTCTAATAAACGTTGTTTGGGGTTTGTTGGGGTTTTTTTTTGGTGGAGGGAAATGCCAAGCATCTCCAAGGACAGCAAGGTTATCAGCCCTGTGGAAAAGCAGCCCAACCCTGCGTGCGTCCTGTTTTTCTGGTAAGCAGCATCCTGGCCCCAGCAAACCCCGGTGTGCTCCCAGCTGCCAGCAGCAACCAGCATTTCCTGCGTGAAGCCGGAGAAACCCTCGCTCTGGAATGCGGTGTTACTTCCCTGCATCAGGGCTGGCAAAACAAAACTCTAACTTGGCAAAAGGTTAATAATAATTAATTACTATAGATGTCAGTCTTGGGGTGGGGGAACCCAACATGATTTTAATGGAAAGCTGAGACATTTTATACTTCTTTTTGCACTAAGCCAGGGTTTCATCTGCAAGTGACTCCTTTGCTTGTGCATCACATGCTCCCAGCTAACATCCTCCCAGCAAAGCCTCCTGCCCTGGCCAGCGCCTCCGCTACCTCCGTCCTGCATCGCCCAGGCGGGGAGCTGGGTGTCCCCTTCCGCTGCCTTTGTTTTTGGAGCGAGCGCTGCAGCTCGTCTGTTGGTGGGGCTATATTTAGCTGCCGTGCAGTGGCATTTCCAGCTTTCTATTTTTGTAAATGCCATTTCCCGGGAAAGAGGCTGAGCTGCCTCCGATCTGTGTGAGCACCGGGAGCCAGGAGCTGTGCGTTTGCTGTGTGCGTGGATGATTGCACCCGTGCTGCTGCACAGAGATTGCAGTGATTCCTCCTGTCCCGGGCACAGCTCGGCATGCCGGTGCCGGTCCAGCCTGTGCATGCAGCTCTGCCAGCGGGATGCTGATGCACAGCCCATTCCTCTTCCCTTCCTGCAGAGCATCCACAGCTGTTCTCCCTTCCCCTAAAGCACCTGGAAAGATTTTCCTCCTCGTTGGCACCCTCCTGATGCCATCCCTGCTCCGACACTGTCCGCATGGGCCAGGGCAGAGGTTGGGTCACGCTCCATTGCAGCAGTTGCTTTCTGCCCATGGGGGCTGGATGGAAGTGGCACGTAAACACAGAGTTAGTACATAGAAAGCATAGTAAGGCAATGGGGAAACAACAGCAAGTAGATCCAGCAGGGGACTGTCCGTACAGAAATCATTCACATGGCTATTTGACTTTTTTCTTAGCAGACTAAGGGTTTTAGGCTGCACAGGGCTATTTCTCAGATGCATTAAAAACCGCCCACCGGCAGCAGTGTCCCTGGAAAGATGATGGCTGGTTACCACAGCCCAGGGACCATCAGCACAAGATCAAGAGGGATTGGGACAGTTTCCCCCAGGGAAGTGCGGAGGCACCTGCCTCCCTCCAGGCACCTTCCCACCTCTCAGCAAAGGCAGTTTTGCAGCTTTGTCCCCAGGCAGTAACTCCATCAAGACTTTTACTGTGTTTTCTTTAGCATGAAGAGCCCTTTTATGACCGTGTGATGTGTCAGCCTAACACAGCCCACAGCATCACACCACGCCCCACTGCTCTGGCTGGCTGTAAAAGGGATCTAAATCTCCCATTTCTTTACACATCATTCGTGCAAAGCCTTCTGAAGGCTTTGCTGCAAGAGGTATCCGGGAATGCCCTGGCAGACCCAGACCCTGTGTGACTCCCACAAGCACCAACAGCAAATGGAGCTGAGGGAGGAAAAGGAGAAAAGTGATGCTTAAAACACCAACACACTTCTGGGGTCAGCCCTGGTCCTTGCAGGGTTTCTCTCTAGCACAGCACCTCCTTGGCCTGAGAAAAGCCTCCTATCTCTTTGAACTTGTGGTCAACAGATTCCTGCCAGATAAGTAGAGCATTCTGGAGAACCTTTCATGGGTACTTTGTGGTCAAGGTAATCCTAATCCTGTTTTTCCCTTTCTCAGTGTTCAACAGGCAGCAGCTACCTGAAGGAGCATCTCAGGGCTGAACCTGGTCTTCGAGCCTGGGAGAGCTTTCTCCCACTGTCGGGCATATTCCTAGGTTTTCCTAAATATTAGCTATGCCAGCACAAGTGATGGTGTTGAAGAAAGAGATGGAGAGTTTTAGAGAGATGCTCAGTGACTTGGGTAGGCTGAGCAGGAGCTGCAGTTGCACAGAAAAAGGCCATCCAAACACTTTGGGCCACTCAGACCCCTTGCCATCCAAACACTTTGGGCTGGAGTTGCTGTTCCTGAAGAGGATGTACACCAGCAAGCGCTGCCCTCAGACCATGGTTGGAAAGGATATCACAGCATATCAGCAGGGGAACAGAATTTACGGGGTGGGTGGGGAGGTTATTGCCACCAAGAAGGAAAATTCCATGCAGGGCAGATTTTGCTCGCTGCCTCTGTCTTTTGGAAGCCAAACGGCTGGCCCACGGCAGGGTAATTCAGCCCCTACGACAGCGTGACTCACCCAAAGCATGCAAACAGAGTGGTGCTGTCGGGCTCGGGCAGGAGAACTGGAGGAACCTGAAGCTGAAAGCACAGCTCAGCGGTTACTCCAAGCCCTCCTGGACTGACGAGACCAGCACCCACGAACAAGCCACCGCCTGACGCACCATTAGCATCCAGCCAAGCCGAAGGGGAGAAGCAACTGAGCTGAATCCAGGCGCACCGGTCTATTTTTAAAAGTTAATTCGCTCTTTGTAACTCACAGCGCCAATTCATTCACACAGAAAGCATGCTGGTGCCTCTGAAGATGATCTATTTAACCCAGCGCTGTCTTGATTCCGTATTTAGTTCTCACACCGCTTTCACACGGGCATGTTCGCTCACACCAGCCGTTTGCTCAGGATGCCATCCTCTCTCTGCTGCAATTCAGCCGTAAGTGGATCACCAGCTTCCAGAGGTTCGTTGATGATTTGCAATAATTTCAGGAGCTGCACATTCACTCTTGCAATCTGGCTTACCTACAGTAAAAAAAAAGGAGGTGGGGAGGAGCAAGCAAATTCCACCCTGGATTTTTCTTTCTTCTTTGCAACAAACCCTAAATTCTGCCCCAAAAGCGATACGTTATGATGTCCTTTTCAACTGAACTCTGAGATCAGTGCTCCATGGTGTACAGACTCTTGAAGTGTTCCTAAATTCCATCACTTACTTGCTTCAGTCCTTTTCCCTTCCTAAATCATCCTCTGGGTTTATCACCATTTCTGCTGCCTCCTGTTCCTTGCAGCACCCAAGGCACATACATGGAACAACCACAGGGCGAACACCCCGTGAGTCCAGTGTTTTCCAGTGTCCCCATGACCAGCTCACACAGGGCAGACAACCGATTCCCTCATCTGGTGTAGCCACATTTGGGATTTCTGGGCTCAGGCTCAGGGCTGCTCTCCTATCTGGGATCTCAGGCAGAGCCTGCAGAGACCACCCAGTATCTTAATGGTTAAAGATGTCCACAAAGCCTAATGTTTCAGCTGCAAAGCAGCTAAAATATTAATTTAGAAACTTAAAATAGACCATACACACTCCTGGGCGCACAAAGGTGGAACACATCCCAGTCTGCAGGGTGTATATAGATCCCAGAGCTTTGCAGCGAGTGTCCATTCACTGCCCCCCTCCTGCACCCCTTCCCCAGGGAATCAGCAGCTCGTGCCGGAGGGAGGAGCCCAGTCGATACCCTCCTTTCTCCCCAGTGCTGGGGTTTTGTGCAAAGGGGTCTGTCACCACGCCTGAGAGCTGACACAGCATGGTAGCGGACTGTTCCAATATGGGGATAGAGCAGAGACAAGAGTAGTTACCTTGGTCTATGCTTGTAATAGAAAATTGAGCCCATGCGGACCCAATAAATTGTTGTTAAATTACCTGGCTCCATCACAAAGTGTACTCGCCCATCTCTCCATCACTCACAAGCATCCGAGCAGAAAGTGCTCTCTTGAGCCCAGTGAGCAAAACATGGGAAAGCCAGAAACCACCTCAGTATTTAACATTGGAGGGTCCATTGTAACTTCCCCTGCCCAGACAAATTTTTTTCACCCCCTCTACTTCTTCTCCTCAGACAACATTTCTTCTGATGTTATTCCAGGACTGATATCAGGATCCTTTGATGCACTGAAATTCCCCAAAGAACAATACTCAACTTTTGCACACAACCTCTATCTGCATGTATATATTCCTCCTCTCTGCCTCCAAGGAATAGTTTCCTATGATCTTCCAATGTTTATTTAGGTAATTTTTGTCTCAATCCAATTTTCTCTTTAGAGAAGAAAGGCTGCATACGTTTCTCCAGATGTCACTCTCTCTCCCGCACAGTCACAGTAAATACGCAGCTATGAAGTCTTTCCTCCGTGTAAACACCAAAATATAGAGAAAGTACCCTAGTTATCTTCTAGACTTACCCTTGGGGTAACCACTCCCCTTGAAGTCTGTATTAGCTTTAGTGTTCACTTCAATCAGCAGCATTAACCCAACACCAAGGAGATTTCCAAAGCCTCCACCCAAGTTTCTACTGCTAGGGTTTGCTTCTCCCAAAGTCTCCAAAGACATATTCTGCACATTTCGTGTGATTCACTGTATCCATAGGAACTTAAAAGACATTTCTTATAGATCTGATTTCAGCTAAATTCATCCCTCCGGATATGAAACTGTTCAAGAGTGGGAGCTGCTTGTGTCTGGAGGCAGCCCTGACCTCCTCCTCCCTGGGTAGGATCCCCTTGTCTTGATTAGCAGCCACCCTGCTACAACCAGCCACGACAAGATTGCAAAGGAGAAAAAACCAAGGCTGGCTGTATTTCTGTCTAATTGTCATACAGTGAAAGTTGTTCTAAGTTGGTATCAGAGAGCCCGCTGAATTTCTGATGGTTTCCACAATTTGCCATGGCCTGGGTATCACTCACGCAACGCGTAACCAGTTTGTTCTCCAGTAGAACAGCCTCCAGCAACACCCAGCTTGGGAGGAGGAGGGCTTGGTCGCTGCCTTTCCAGCTCCTGAAGCCAGAGGGACCGAAGCGAAGTGGGGCTTGAGCCAACTTTTCCCACGTGGGATGAAGAGGACAAATAAGCATCCTTATGATTCAGCTCTCAGGCTTTGGGAGACGCTAAACTTCTGCCCAGGGTTGCTGGTCTTTTGTAGGCACTAAGCTGCTGACATGGCAACTGGATCCACTTCGGTGGATCCTTGGATAAGTACAAATTTCCATGGCAGGAGTCTGCGTGGGCAAAAAAAAAAAAAAAAAAAAAGCCCCTTTGTGCCAATGGAGCCAGTTGCCAAACTCTGCTCGCTGTAATCTCTTGGTGAAACCACTTATCTGAAAAGGCAGGAGGAAGCTGGCTCCAGTTCTTTGCATAATTAAAGGCCTGGTGCTCTGGGCACATTATCTTTGGAGTCAAAATCTTATTCTCCCACTTCTCAGCTCCCAAGGAAACATGACTTAGTGACTTGGACCAAGATCTGTACATCCCTCGCTTGCCATCTGATAGGTCCAGCGCCAGCTCCGGGCCAGGTGCATCCCAATATTGGCATCCACACCGGCAGGGGCAGACCTGGTATTTCAGCCATGGGTATGAGCCTGCGAGATGAGAATTTAAATCTCACCACATGATTTAAAAGCTGCTTTCAGTTTTAGGAATAAATAGCCCTATACTCATATATATATATATCTATCTATATCTGTGTGTGAGTGTGCATAAAAACACACAGGTATAGATGAGAGAGAGGGTTATTTATATCAAAAACAGACTTTTAATAAGCAAAAAAAAAGTATACCTGAGTATCTGGGGATGTTTCGCTATGACCACTCAGCAGCTTGCCCACTGGACGTGATTTCTGTCTGACAGATTTTACTGTAAATGGTTTTTTTTCAGGTTTGATTTTTTTTTTTTCAGAGAAAAGCACTTGTTTAGCCAAGCCTCTGGGAAAGAATAAAGGTTGGACTGTCCTACTTACGTGAAATAATTTGTTCTTAAAGTTTCTTTTATTCCTCAAGTGGACATGAGTGGCCAAGTTTAATAATCTTCTTCTTAACCTCCATTTGCAACTTGTCAGCAAGGTGAGAAAAGGTCTTTATGCCTTCCCTTGGAGAGCAAGGCGAACTCTTTAAGGAAAAAAGCAGTCACTATGTTATAGCTCTGCTATCTGCTTCGGCAGCTGCATGACACGGGCTCTTGGCTTGTTTCTCACCGTTCAGTTTTGCTGTTCATGCTCCCTGTTTCTGCATGGCTGCTCCCCCTGTGAGGGATATTCCTGCACTTTTTACCCACTTTCCTTAATTTTTTGTGCGGAAGCTTTGCCAAGAGTAGCTCCCTACAATGCCTGCGTAAGGACAGGTCACCTTTCCATAAAGCTGGGATGGGAAAGGCTGCAGGTATAATCAAATATAACTGCCTAAATTTTGGAGGAGAGCCCTTGAAAGAGTGACTGAAATCCCCTGAGCTGAAGACCAGCATCTTCACGGCTCACCTGCGCCGTCCTGCTACTATGAGCATTACAACTTGTGCTGTTTTAATGTTCTCCTCAAAATGCTAAACTATCTGTAAATTTTCTGGATGAGTTTACCAAAAGCAGCAAATCTGGATGTCTTTTGGCTCTGTCTCTTTGGAGCAGGGTGAGGGTCTGACCAAGCCAAGCCAGCGCTGCCGATGGAGATGGGGCTAACACTCCAGCCCACTCGCATCGCTCTGAGCTCCACGAGGGGTTCCCTGTGAGATGGGTTTGTACAGCTGTGAAAGACAGATTTTCCTAACCGGCTCTCCAGCTGACGACGGCGAGTACTTACGCTTCTGCGTGTGATGCTGATGAACAGCCCTCATACGCGCAGACAAGCTATTTTTGCATGAGTAACCCTGAAAATCTTGACGGGATTGAAAGTCTGGCGATAAGAAAGCTGTGCTCTGCATCTAAATGGAGTTATAATTCTACTGCTGGGTAGTTTATATTCAGGCAATGCTGGTTAAGGATGTAGCTGTAGGATCAATGATGTCACGAAAGCAGCAAATTAACCAGCAACTCATAATGTCAATTCTGTCTAGAAAAATTACTATTACTGTTAGTGCTGGAGCAAGCCTGGTTGTTCAGGCGGGTTGAAATGCATCTTCTGCAATGTTCGATCCCAGCTGAGGCACTGTGGATAGCAGTATCCAGAAGCATTATCACCGGCAAGTGTTAGACATCATCTGGATGACTTTGTCTTTACAATATGGTATTGGCATACCTGCACTGGCAGTGGGGGAGGACATGAGACCTTGACACAAGAGTCAAATCCAGCCCTTTTACAAGCATGGCGTTTCCACGCTGACGGCTGCCAGTGCGCATAGATACTCTGGCATCATGCGTACAGAGCTGAGTATCGGAAACAGCCTGAGCACCCTGCAG
Source organism: Pterocles orientalis (assembly GCA_011057875.1). Taxonomy (NCBI): domain Eukaryota; kingdom Metazoa; phylum Chordata; class Aves; order Pterocliformes; family Pteroclidae; genus Pterocles; species Pterocles orientalis. Next base: position 113,500 of record WKFP01012417.1, read on the forward strand.
CAAATCACTCATGTCGTAGCTCAGGAGCCTGCAAATACACGTCAGGTCACAGCAGAAACATGAGACGTAGCGACGGTCGGCAGAGAGATTATGTTAACAAACATGAATGCACTCACGGCCCCCTGCTCCTGATCTCTATTCACAGAGCTGTGGGTACTGACCCCTTGCTGACCTACACCGAATTACCAAGGGTCTAAGCTTCATTCACTTGGGGTGCTCTGTGGAGGATGGAGAGCGTGCCCCCGGTACTAGTGCAGATGAAGGCTGCTGCAAATGAGCTGAATTCATCCACGTGTCAGCAGGGAACGGGCGGCAAACACAGAGATGGCACCTCAACTGACAACTGATCTTATCTTCTAACTGGTGGCTCAGCTTCGGGCTCTGTAGGTGGGTTTGGGTCTTCACACGTCTTTACAGTTCACTTTATTAACAGAAGTTGATTGGCAATGAAATAATTCAAGTTCCAACACAACCAATCTAGTCGACACCCCAGCTCAGGGTGGGGAAGCCTCTACCTGATGAACCACCAGCAGATGTACACCGTGCTGGTCCTTCCCTCTCACTCACTGCCCAGTTGTGCTGATACAACCCCTCAGGTGAGCGTGCTCTCCAGCAGTTGCAAGCTTCCTTGCTCAAGCCCGGTTCACTTCAAAAATACCACCTGCCCAGAGGGAACAGGACAAGGGTCCTTTGTGACCCCTGGAGACTGGTCGGCAAGCCAGGGCTGGGCTAGGGAAGACCAGATCTCACCAAAGGTGAAGCTCACTGGCAGATGTGCCATTACATGATTCTACTTGGTTTGCATGCCAAGATGCCACAGACCAAATGTGAAACTCCAAACTGTATTTGCAGGGAGTAAACAAGAACACTTGCAGAGTTACACCTTCTATTGACATAGACCTCTTAAATGCTCAACCAAGGTCCTAATCCCAACCTGTTTGAACAGAAGAAACGGCAATCCCATTTGAAAAGCACATATAAATGAAGACAACTATAAGAACAAGACAGTACTGGCAGCAAGAGAGGCTGATGGGCACTGACCCCGTTGCAGCCAACACTGTGGAAGGGGCAATGGCAAGAAAGACCTCCACAGATCATGCCATCTGCTAGAAGCCTCCTGAAGGTGAGAAGGGAAGATGGGCTCGGCATGGAGCCAAGGTTACAGCAAAATAGGCGGGCTTGCACAGCTGCGCAAGACGGGAATCCCTTGATATTCATAGTGAATATATAGTTTCCAATACTCCTCAGTATTCTCCTCCTTAAACCTGGCTGCCTCTGTGGAGCTTTGCAAGGTTTTACCCCCAAAAACATAAAACAGCAGGTCTGGGAGGCCCTAACAACACATACAGTGGATCTGCTCAGATCTTATAAATCCGCAGTGCTGCCACTGGACATGACTGCTTTCCAAGACTAAGTTTTCACATGTCAAAATTGATGGTCTCAGCGTGGATATCTAAAAACATTTTTTTTAGGGTTCATCCAAGACAAATGTAAGGAAAATCTGATAGTATAACAAGCCAGATCCTATTGACTTCAGAGGGAGCATGGATGGACTCCAACAGTGTTTCACCCCATAGAGCATCTTCCCTCTGACTCCAACAGCCTCTACATCCTTTGCTGATTAATGCACTGTAGTTCATTATGAGTTATTCATGTCTTCATGGTTGGGAATACGTGAGCCCTAGAGCACTTCCAAGCTGCTTATCTCCAGCTGTACAGCTTGTGGGTTGCAAGGTCATGAGCAGAAACCCTGCGGAGATTACAGTCCTGGGATAAGAGCTCAAACTGGCTCGTACCTGTCTCAGCCCTGGGATGCCATTACTGGATGCCAGTCCTTCTGCAGAAGGAAGCAGCAGAAAGCACGTGGCCTCCAATAGGCCCTTGCAGCCATCGGGGTGGGAATGGCTCCAAAAGGGGATACTTAACAGATGAAAGATGTTTGTTTTCAACATTGTCTAGCTTGGATATGCTAATCCATTTTGTCATCCCTCAGACTTGGAAGTGACTGTGTAATATGGCCTGACAGGGAAACTGTCAGAAAAACGGGTAAGCAGACCGCTGCTGTCAAACAGTTGACTTCCGAGTCCCCTTAGGTCTCTCTTAATCCATTATTATGCACTTTGGCGATCAGTCTTATGATCCAAAGAACGGATGACAAGAGCCTACACCACTTGAAGAGATTTTAGTTCAGTCTAGCCTAGCCATCCTCTGTCGGCTCAAAAATCACACACTGGATACGTGCACCGCTTCCTGAAGAAGTCTGATTACAGTGGTGGCCGCGTGTATAGGCAGTAGACACAAACTGTTGTGCATGGGGGCACGGACTCCCTGGAGGCAGTCAGACAAACAGTGGTTTTGCTCCAAGAAAATGGAGAGGAGCCCTAGCAAGTTTTCTGGTCAGAAATCCTCTTCTTGCTGGTACTGAATTACAGAAAATTCCCCAAATTAAATGCAACCAACAACAAAGGTTTTGTCTACCCACAGCCCAGTTAATTCTACCCACGAGCAAGCTGAAGTTGGCCTGACAAGCCTGTCCCCAGGGTTATTTCACCACCACTTGACCGTTCAGCCTATAAAGGTGCTTACCTTGTCTCAGGCTTCTGAGGGTTTTCTTAGCAACCTATTTCTTGGTTATTTGCTGCGCCTGGGGACCAAAAAAAGAGACACATCCCCAAAGCTGTCCACAAAAGGCAGAATCAGCCCGAGCACCCTGCACCCATCTTGCTTTGGGTCTGCCTCTAAGGTGTCCCTGTTCTGTGCAGGACAGAGATCGATGTGGCACCCATTCCCACCCAAATGATATCAGGCTGGACCAAATTTAGTCATAGTCAGCTTCTGTATCCTAAGAAATTCATGGGTGAAGCTAGGTGCTGATGTAGAATGAATCAAGTTGTTTTAAAAAATACCTCTTACAGTAAGGATGCAAATCTAAGGTTTTAATTATTTCACCTCTTGTTACATCAAGGCAGTAGAGTACAACCTCCACTTGTCCTTTCTTTTTTGTCTAGTGGACAATTCAGTGGGAACTCCGATACCCCAGAGCAAGCAACAGTGAAAAAATTAAACCATGCCTTACACCTGACAGCGAAGATATTTATTTTATGTTAAAGACTGACGCACAACTATGTGTTAGAGAAAACAATCACCACTGATTCACCCTCCCTTCAAGACGCCATTGCCACTATAGCAAAGCTGAAGCCTGGAGCAGGCCAAAACCATATTTCAGAAGCAGAAAGACATCTCTGCCACGTTGGTGTTAGTGTTGGTTTGAAGGAGCTTCTCTCCACAAGTTGAAAACACAACAGAGAGGTAAATCAAGTCTAATGAACCCTGTAAAAGCTTTGTAGCATCACTGAGGGCTTCTGCATACGCTACACCAGCTGTGCAGAAACACCTCCATAAGCAGGGTGCATTTTTACTTTGATTTTGTTTTGTTCTAAATAGCATTTGAGTACTCAGTTTGCCTGCTGTAATGTCTGAGCCAAGTATTCCTACAGGCTCAGTAACCCCACCTGCAAAGAATGAAATATCCCAAACAGCTTCTGAATAGGACGCGAGAGATTCCCAATTCATAAACAAACAAGGAAAAGTAAAACAAGCTTACAAAAACCACTGCTTATATTGAACTGTAAAGTTTCTGTGATTTAAAACCTCTTTTAATCATAGAATCACAGAATGGTTTGGGTTGGAAAGGACCTTGAAGACCATCGAGTTTCAACCCCCCTGCCATGGGCAGGGACACCTCCCACCAGCCCAGGTTGCTCAAAGCCTCATCCAGCCTGGCCTTGAACCCCTCCAGGGATGGGGCATCCACAGCTTCTCTGGGCAACCTGGGCCACTGCCTCACCACCCACACAGGGAAACATTTCTTCGTGATATCTCATCTAAATCTCCCCTCTTTCAGCTTAAACCTGTTACCCCCATCTCTCCTTTCAGCACTGAAAGGTGCTCTAAGGTCTCCCTGGGGCCTTCTCTTCTCCAGGCTGAACAACCCCAACTCTCTCAGCCTGTCCTTGAACAGGAGGTGCTCCAACCCTCGGACCATCTTTATGGCCTCCTTTGGCCCTGCTCCAACAGGTCCGTGTCCTATGGCCTTGAATGGCCGAATGGGGACATTATCTGATTAGCTCTGGCGATGGGAGATGTATAGGACCCCTCACAGGTGACTTTGTTTTCGGCTCTTTTGGGTGTAAGCATCGGCAATGGAAGGATTTAGGGCCAGCCTGGCTTTGGAAGAAATCCCGTGTTCTTCACCGCAGTACTTTATCACTACAGAAGATACATTAGAGGGTCTTGAAAATTTGGAAAGTCAGCCTTTGCCTCACAGAGGATACGCAAGAGATGAAAATCAATGCCAGGAAAATCAAAGGTGCTGATATGTGCATTATTCATCATATGGCTTGACACATCCCAGTGCACACGGCATACAGATCCAAGCGATCATCTTCATTTCATTGTTCACACAAGCTCCTTTCAGCCCAAAAATGCTCATCAAAGCCCATGAGATCATGGCTGGAACCTAAACACTAAAAAGCTTTCAGCAGTGATAACGCTTAAAGAATCAACTTTCAAAGAGCAAACAGGGAGAATGGAAATGAGACAAGGATCCCTTCTCACCACTGCTTTGATGGACAGCATGAACCTGCGACATGTCTTGTTTCTGCATCTTCCAAAGAGGAGCTTGTGCAAAAAGCAGGGTTGAGACCATTTATTTGAATTCTTGGCAGCTGCTCGGTTCAGCCATGCTCGAACCTCTCACTTATTCTTTGCAAGTCATCTGTAAACAGCCAGGGAAAGGGCTTTTTGTTCTTACAAAATGTTTGGGAAGTGCCTCTGTGCACTAAATATCCGGAATTGTGCACATACAAAAATGTATTTATTCTTCTATTTGCAGAACCTCCCGAACACCATTAATAAATAGCAACTGGGCTGACTGTGTGCTTTGCAAACTGCCACCACTGAATATGGTTTTTAGTAGTTACTGTCTGTATATTTATGGGAAGGTACATTCACAAAACTAGGAGATCTGTGAAATAAGGGGGGGTTTGGTCCTTTGTACAGCTGCCTGATACTACTTGCAAAAAAAGCATCATTTAGGGTTCCCTGTCAGTATAATTCAAAGTTCATCTGCTTGTGGGGGCAATCCAACAAATTCCTCAGCTAATGTTCAGGTCCAGCAGGTCCCCGCCCCACCGCTGTACCTGTGTCCGTGCCGGCCAGCGTTCCTGCTGTACCAGCCTGCCACACAACAACACGCTGGTCGCTACGTTCATTCAGAAATCCAAGCCTATTTTTCTGAATCCAGTCATTTAGGACAGCCTCCTCTGCATCGTACCAGTTGCAGTGTACATCACCAAGGCAATTGCCCAGTGACATGGGACCGAGACTGCCAGTGGTGTTCCCAGCCCACGATTTCTGCATTATCAGCTGCACAGAGCAGTCTGAATGCTGCAAATGGGGTATAAAAACCCAGGGTAGCTGCAGAACAAAAAACTTCAGTTTATCTACATTTGTGCCTCATTATTCCCTGCCTGTGAGCCGAGGTTCCCTCCTCCCCAGCCTTTAGGGAGTGCTGCTCCACAGCCTGATCTCTTCTCATGCAAATAAGGGCACTCTGTGTATGAATAAGCAAAGAAGATTTTTTTTTTTTTCCTCTGGCTTTAAAGAATTCAACCCATCTGGAAGCAGAAAGGATGTTACTTAGGTGAAGGCACAGGGCAGGAGGAAGGAATAGCAATAGCGACAGAGACGTGTCTGAAAGCTGAAGGAATACATCCAAACTATTTTCCAAGCACTTAAAATACTAATTAGCGAGTCAAGATGCAATGAGGACAGCAGTTAAAATTAAACAAATAATTTGGCTGCGAATGCTGCTGGGCTTGCTGTAGTACAAGCAGTGCTTTCACATGGCACCAGACAAGAAATCTACATTCACGTCCACGCTCGCTCTCCCTTTCCCAGTTCTTATATTTTTCTGCAACGTGATCCTTTGGTTAATTGTTAGAACAAAGGAAAGATGTCTCTCTCCAAAAAGGCACGGTTATGTTTAAATAAGACATAGCCCTTCCTTTCCCCTGCCCAGGGCACAGTGGGCACAGAAGCAGCAAGAAACCCAAGCTGTGAAATCTTGATCAAGGAGCTTTGAGCTTCCCAGCTGGGGCTGGGTCAGTGTCTTTATGATGACATGTATTTCTTGGAATTGCAGCAGCAAAGCAAATTAGAAGTTTCCACTAATAACATTTTGTTGTCTTTCTTTCTATATGAAGGAGAAGTTGAAGACGACTCCGGAAAGCTAGAAAGCAATGCTGATCTTCCCCATCCTTCAGATGCAACACAGGAAGAAAGATTTGCTCCTTCACAGCATGATGAATCCCATCATCAGACCATCACAGCCTAAACAACAACTTTGCCACCAGATCACAAAAAAACCTCATTGGACTGGCCACCTGAACCACCTCAGCCTGTGGTCTCACCCACTGCTGCACCTCTCATGCCTAGGTTGGCTTACTGCACATAAAACCACCTGGGACCAACATATAATGGATGAAGCCATACCATGAAGCAAGTGAAAAAAGTCTTTAGCTGGTGTCAGGCACTGACCGGCCATGCCAGGAAAAAAAATGTTTTCCATGGCAACAGGAGAAACTGCAAAACAACAGATGCACTACACAAGTGGAAAAATCCTTCCTAAGCTAGCGTCCACCTCATAGTGCCCCACTTTCCTCACCTGCTGTCCTCCACTGTAATATGTGGGTCTCACACGACAACTGGGACTTCCAGTCTCCTCTAAGCCATGTGAGCAACAGCTCCCCTCCAGGGTTTTCCACCTTTATTGGTAAGAAGGAGATGGGAGGGACCCTGCAGGTGGGCTTTGGCTGCTGTCCAGCTCAGCTCTGCCCCAAGAGCTTGTGTGTACTGAGGTGGTGTACCGTGGCATCCAGCCACTGGGAACAGAGAAGATGCAGCTGAGATACAAATCCTACCCAACCTTGCTTCTGCTGTCTTTTACATCCCCTCAGAGGTGGCAGTCCCTGAATTTGCCTCTTTCTCCAGTGCTGTCTGCTCTTATAAAGGAGGTCAGCAAGGACAGCAGTTGGCCTTGTTTCTGAGCAGAGAACTTCTTTTGGTGGCTTCTTGTTCCAGTTTCAAGGATACCCAAGGTCCACATCCCCAGTTGCTTTTCTTTACAGGAGACCAGCTTCTTGGTAATTAAATCCAGACATTTGGCAGCTCACACACTTGGTGGGGTGAATCTCTCCTGTCTCCTTTGGTGTGGTATCACCAGTCCAGTTCTCTCTCCCTGGTTTCTCTCTAAATGCATCACCTAACATGGTGGTTTGCCTCATTAGGTATGATAAACTTTCCTGAAGGACATCTGAATAATGAACAGGCAGTTTCCAATAGCTGGTCCCTTCCTCCTCCTCCTCACAAAGGTGAGGAGATATGCTGGACACATGCTGCTCCTGTGCCGTGCACAATGGCAATGAATCCGGAGTGCCGTGAGCTGAGTGAATTGATCAGGATTTAAGGATGGCACTTTGACAACTCAACTTGCAATAGCCACCCAGTTCCAGGAGATGTTGCTGTGCTTTCAGCTAAAGGCCTGGAGGAGATGCACATGGAGCATGGGAATTGCAGAGTTAGGGAAAAAATTGTAGGTGTTCTTGGAGAGAGTAGAGTTAGAGAATGCACGAGTATGGGTAAAAGCAGCGTCTGGGGCAGTTCTACGCTTTACAGGCTGCAAAGTGGAGACGCAGTCAGCCCCTAGCAAAAAGCAGACAGCTGGTAGCATCCAGGATTGGTCCCCCATTTCTAGACATCTCTCATGCCTCAGACTGTGTTGCTTTTTCATACTTGCTGGTCCAATGCCAAGCAGAAGGCAGGTCACTGCTTGAAATAAAAATTCAGTTCTTCTCAACTGCCTTTTGACCTACAGTAGCAAAAACCTCCCAAGTTTCCTAGCCCACTGTACGATGAGTTAAACACAACCCTCTAGAGAACAAGACAACAGGAAACATATACACTTCTAAGCTTTCAAACAGGAGCCCAGATCATGATTTCTCCAAGGCTATGAGCAAAGTCCCCAGGAACTCTATAAAAGGGACAGGGCTCAAATACAACATGACTGGAGGAATCACTGACATACCCAGATGTCCTGGTTTAACTGGGTCTGTCCTGGAGTGCCAGCAAGATTAGTCAGCATGCTGCCTTGGGGTTTGTTCAGGGCAGAGGGTTCGTGCTGTCTTCACCCAAGCTGCAGCCCTGGGAATGAGCTTGTTCCCAGCTCCCGGCAGGAGCCAAGGACAGCCGTCTCTTCGCAGGGTCATTACCCGTGCTCACAGTCACCCTGCATGACCCAGCTTGGGGGGCCTGCCTCCTACATTTGTTTGTAAAGACTGGCCACCCTACAAATAGAAATAAGGAGAACCAGAGAAAACAGGAGCATGTAAGGTTGCTTTGTTCCCATGTCTACTCTGCGTGCACAGAAGGAGCTTCAACATTGCGTTGTCAATACTCAAAACGACTTGCAGTCCAGAGAGCGTTGGCAGCCAGGAGAATCACAGTGGTGTCTTTGCTGTTGGCTTGCTCTGCTGTATCCTCTCTGTCCACCACAGCATCACTGATCCTCTTCTTCCTCCTCAGAGGGTGCAGGACAGTAGCTGCAGTTTTATCCCTGCTGAGGAGGAGCAGCGCTGGAGCTCAGCACTGCTGCAGGAGCTGTCTTCAACCCAGACACACGATATTTGTTGGTAGAGCTGTTCCCCTGAGCCATAGCTTCATCCAGCATGAGCTGTGGAAACCAAAATCCCTTTGAGAGGAATGGAAGGGGCGTTTGGGGTAATTAAACTCTTCTGGGTGAATTGTGCTCCCTGCCCCAAGGAGATTGCCATCTCATCGGGGGACAAGCACAGATGCTACAGTGAAAGTTGACTGAAGATGATGATGATAACAGGTACGAACACATGGGTTGCTCAGAGGGTTGAGTCAGCATTCACTTGCCTGCAGCGTAGGGGATGGGTATGCTGAACTAGCTGTTTGAGAAGCCAACTGCACTCCAAAGCCTCATCTATTTTAAACTCATTTTGCACTGCTAAGAGGTAAGTAAAATTCATGCAGGGTTTTCCCCAGTAAAGAGAGATCCAGGCTGTCCAGTTCCTACTCATCCAACCACTTGTGTGCGAAGTTATACACGTGTCCAGGGCCATCTATATACAGCCAAGTACCTGAAGCACACATTGAATGTTAGTATTGCTAGAAAGGACCTGAATGTACAACTAATGCAAAAAAGCCAATAGTGTCTAGACACAAGTCTGGTAACAGCAATTCTTTACTCACGCGCCGGATTCTGCTGTGTCGGGGGCACAAGATCCTGCTTTGTGCCCAATATAATTGCTCACTGAAGATGCGAGAGAGTGCTTAAAAAGCCTGGGCACCTTCATGCTTTGCACCGAGCTTTGATCCCTGAACGGAGAGCACTCCTCAAGACAGCCTTGCTGCTGCTGTGTCTCTAGCCAGCCCTTAACCTTCTGGTTTTACTAACAATATGTCAAAAATAGACTAGAAATATGACTAGTCAGAAGTAATGGAGAGCAGGGAGAAAATGCACTGTTTTTAACGTGCTGCAGTTCTGTGACTGGAGCCAGCTGTGGGCACAAGGGATTAGATGTCTGCTGATCTAGTTGAGGAACACTGGTGCTCAAAACTTTGCTGTTACTTTTTGCCTATCCCAAACAGCTGCACCTCAGGACATAGACTGGTATAGAAGCAGCAGCTGGTTCCAAAAGCACGATATGAGAAGAATGAATGGAAACATGTACTTTGTGGTGACCTCTTCATTGGCGTGCTCTGGAACATCAGCTAGAAAACCATGATATAGAGGTAGTGGTGGGCAAACCACTGGTGGGCAGCCACCAATGCCAACACCGAGCAACTGGGGTGCAGCTGGGCATCTGGGTCAGGGAGTTCGTTTTAAAAGCATTTGCATTCACTGAAGCGCCCCAGAGTTCAAACAGCCATAAGGCCTCTGCAGAAGTGGAGCTGCAGCTCCAGGGGCTCCTGGTCTGTACCACACCAAATAGCTCTGAGACAGGGCCATAGCAGGGGCTGCTCGATCTCTAGCCATGGTGAGGTCTCAGCTTGCGCCGAATGTCACTCTTCCAAGCAGCACCTGGTTACCGGGAGAGCACAAGCCCTGGGCTCACCCCAGAAGGCAGCAGGAACAAAGTGTGCCTGTTTTGGTGAGAAAGACATGACATGGAGCAGGGAAGGAAGGCGTAGTCCTACGGATGCAGCCTGCACAAGACCATTTGTGTTCAGGATGGCCCCCAGGCCCTGGGCTGTGGCTTTGGGCAGTGCAGGAGAAACTGCAGACCCCCCTAAAGGCTAGAGAACAGGTTTCCGCAGGCACAAGCCACAGCCTAGCACCAGCTCCATTCAATACAAATCTTTCCAATAAAATGAGAAAAATCCCTGCTTCCCAACGCTTGGCTCCACTTTCAGAAACAGCCATTGTGGCTACGTAAAACAGTACTCATTTTTATGCTTTTGCGTACGCTTTCCCAAGTTCCACCCCTGCAGGTTACAGTGCTGGGAAAAGGCTGCTACACACCTCTGAACAAGCCCAGCAGCCCGTTACTGAGCTGGAGATGGGCAGAGCAGAGATTAGTGTCAAACACACCGTGCGCCCTGTGTGGGATTTGCTCTCCAGAGAGCTGCGCTGGGCATCTTCCATCACTTCAGCTTCTTCCCTCCATCCTAAGCTGCCCGAAGAGCGCTGCCCTCTAACTGCTGGCTTGCAATGAGTTGCAAGGGGGATAGATTCGGGCAGATGGATGCTCAGACCCTCCACCATGTCCTGCAATACTGAGATGCCTGTAACTGGAACAGGCAGGCTTGAAAGCACCTTCCTAATCTGCTGACGTCTCTTCTTTACATGCATGCAGGCACCTATAGACATAAGAGGCATCTTTATCCTTCATTCACGAACAAATGAAGCCAATTCACGCCAAAGCATTCACTGCTGCATGTATATAGGGCTTTACAGACATGGAGATCCCTGCGGCATCAACATACAGGGAAGGTCTGAAGCAGATTTGAGTTTACAGCAGAGCCTGGCCCATGACATTTAACTTGCATGACAAAACCAGCAGCTGAGCATCAGCTATTAAGATTAGATCCCCACGTCAAAGAGTTTCAAATTAGAAGCACAGACAAAAGGGAAACTAGCTCTACCTCACAGCAAACTCCTATTTCATTCCTTGAGACTCTTTAATTGCTACTATTTTTAATTGCATATTTATACCACAGACTATTTCTTTCCCTTTGAGGAGATAGGAGCTAAATCAGCTTCTACTATTTCTACATCCTTTCATGAAGGTGCTGAAGTAACTGCCTGCTCATTTTTACTTTTTAAAACCATATTTTTAGGGCAGCAAAAAAAGGACTTCATGAGAGAAAAGTCAGTGTCTTCCCTGACTCCTTCTCCTGATCTCCTTCTTCCCAGCTGGGAGACCTTAGTGTGGTCCTCCTTGCCCCACGCAGCAGAAGCAGTAAGTTGCTAATTGCAGTCCTTCAGGAAACAAGGTCAGTCCTCCTGGAGTGAGGACACAGAGGTTCATCCCTTGGTGCTACGTCTCCTTCCGATCCGTGGAGACACAGACCACCTCTCCTTGGTTAAGACACTGGTGAAAGAGGTCAGACCTTCTTCAGCTTTCACGCAAGCCCCTTAGGAAAGTGTTAGGGGAGAAATCCCCTCATACCTTACGATACTGCAGGTGCAGATACAGATGCGATCAAATGAAAAGTAATTAATCTTCTGTTCAGTAAGAACTGCTGCTTGTGATGGAAGAGACTCGCTGTTTGCACTGGCAATTGGTCCGGAAGGATATGCATTGAACACTGTTCCTTCGTTTTTACCTTTATAACAAAAAAAGCTGTTCCAGTAGTGAAAAAACAAAACCCTGATGACAAGCACTTGCTTTCACTCAGTATCGTTCCCTGGCAGGTGTCAGTGGGCTGCAGTTAAATAAAGCTTCACTGTCTCCCTGAGGGCTGGAAGCGAGGAAGGCTTCATTCAGACAAAGAACTGAGGCAGATGTTAAGGTTTAAATTCTCCCTGCTGCCAGCATGGAGAACCCAAACGGGGGGACTGGACACCTCCACATCAGCCTTCAGACGTCTTAGATTAAGCAGGCAGAAGATAAACCATCTAAGGCAAGTCTAAGGGAGTTGAAAGCTGCAAAGAATCAAAACTGAAGCACTAATAGACAGAAACCTTGATTTACATAAGCCCAGCAGACCCCACAGAGCCACATTTATCCGTTTTATGACTGATAAACGTGGGTAAGAGTTGGGAAACTCAAAACAGGCTCCACCTAGCAGGAGAGGTCAATGGGGAACTGCGGCCTTTGACAGAGCTGATAAACCAGCTTCAGAGCGGCTCAGGTTTAACTAAGCCTGGTACTTCCAGGTCAGGGTTTTTGTTGAGAAGACTAGGACCAGTTTTCCTGTACTTGGAAGTTCAAGGATGAAGGTGCAGCAAGAGAGGTGGTGCTGCTTCTTTCAGACTTGCAGGAGCCATACTCTTTTAGTTGGTATCTTCACCTTCCAGTTCCTGACCTACCAAATCTTCAGGGTGGATTTGGGAAGACGAGGGGGAAGAAAGCAAAGCAGGAGGAAGCACCCTCCATCTGATAAGCCTTAGTCTTCTTAAGTTGGCTTATTGCACTGGAAACCCCGCGTGCATTCAGGAGCGCAGGAGGAAAAAAAGGAAGAAACCTATTTGAAGGGATATTTTAGGGATAAAACACCTTCTGGGGATGGCTTTTTTGGGAATTGCCCAAGGCAGGTGGACAAAATATCCAGTGTGATCACCATGTACCTGCAGAGCTGTAGAGCAAATGGAGAAATGTTTTTGGGTGGGGTTTTTTTTGTTGTTTTGGTTTGTGTTTTTTAATGCCTTATAGGATCAGCGCTTCAGGAAATAAACCTCAGAGGCACTATTTGGATACCATGAAGCCATGCAAAAAAATGTATGTAGAACCTAAAACTTCAAGGCATAGTGTTAATGCAAGTCTCGGATGACCTGGCTGTGGGCTGACTACTCACTCCTTCCAAACCGTTTGCTCCAAAGCAGCAATCCTGCTGGGGAGCTGATCTAAATTCTCCCCAAGCTTTTCTCAAAGGGCCATGAGCACTCAGGAAACAGCTGAAAGCTGCCTTCCCTTCATCTCTCCAGTGCATACAAAAGCAGAAGCTCCTCTGTTTTCAACTGTGACTAAGGGGAGGAAATCTGTTGAGAGGGTTGTTGCTCCTGCTCAGGCTCTAGATACAGCGGCAAAAAGCTGCTCCTACAGCTTAGTAAAAAAGTGCTGTGCAGAGTGTATGCAGTTTGTGTGCACTGCATTTATTTTAGGAATGAACAAGGATGCTAGCACACGAATAGTCCATCAGTACATCTTCCCTCATTGCAGTCCTCCTCACAACGACAGAGCTGGCTACGGAAGCAAAGTCTAATCTTCATCCCTTCAGCTGGAGAAAAACTAGAGCTCTGCAAAAGTCATTTTAATAGGCAGTCTGCACCGTGTGCTCTTGACATGGACATCTAGTTGGCACCAGCTTGTTGTAACCAGCCTTCAGGCTGTGTACAAACCACTAACCACTATGTTTTGACCCAATGATCTGGCCAGTTTTCCCAGACATCTAGTAGTCCACCCATCCAGACCATAACATCCCAGCTTGGATACAAGAAAGCTGCGAGAGACTGCATCAAAAGCCTGGCTAAAGTCAAGGTAGGGGACTGCTTTCCCTTATCCACAGGTTCAGTCATCTCTTCTCAGAAGGCAATTAGGTCGATCATGTATAATTAACCCTTTGCAAGTGCATCGTAGCTATCGCCAGTCACCATCTTCTTCTACTGCCCAGAAGTGTGGACTTGTGCCATGATTTTCTCAAGAAGCAAAGCAATTCTGAGCCCTGTTCTCCCTGAGCAGCGGGCAGCCTGGGACTGGAGGGCTAAGCACTTTTAGGCTATAAATCAGACTGTCAAGAAGCAGCTACAGAAGCTACCAGACGCAGAAGTCACTTGGAAGCCATCAATAGCAAGCTGAACTTCAGAATAACAAAAGCTGAACAGAAAAAAAAAAAAGTCCTGAGATACAACAAACCCTACAAACAAACACCAAAACCCAAAGAAAAACCTCACCCCCACAAAAGCCTGCCTGTGTAAATAATTCACAAACGGTCAAAAAAACAAAACAGGGGACCACCCACTTCCCCAGACTGCCAAAAATGGAGAGGAAAGACAACAACAACAACAAAGTCAACAGCCATCCAAACAAACTGTCCAAACCCAGAAACAATAACCCACTCCTTCCCAACCTGCTGAAAGGACCAACAGCAGCAATGTTCCCTGCTGAAAAACTGTCCAGAGGGAAAAAAAAGAAAAAAAAAAAGACCAAGAAAAAGAAGCCAAACAATAGTTGTTGGTTTCTTGGAAATATTTCTGAACAATATTCAGAGGAAATGTTCTCAAGGGGAAGTCACGTAACCAAGTACAGAAGTGAGGCAGAGATGGGAAAACAGATGGATCTGGCTCTCCAGAGGGGACTTCTGATGCCTGACGAGTCCAAAGTCATCAGTTCACTCCCACCATGCACATACATCAAGCCTTTGACAAAGATCAACCTCGTACCTTAGCTACTGACACTCCTGATGAGATACTTTAGCTGGCAAGAGCTTGATTTATTAACTTCAGGGCTGACTGATGCCACTATAGATAAAGTCATCCAGTTTTCAGAGGATTTCCCAACCCATTCACTCTTCTAGTTGAATATTGCAAATGTTTTTTACCTAGATACCTGTAGGATGGTTTGCTGTTGATGGTCCTTTCATTTATTTGTTTACAAGTGGGAATTTTGCGCCAGAGGTCTTTTTTTTTTTTTCTTCACACAAAGTAACAGACCACAAAGCAGGTATAGATAAGAGAGGATAAAATAATGCAAAAATTATGACTTCTAGTATGTGTCAAGGTAGATGTCTTCGTAATTTAGGGTCTGTTTGAAGAAAATGTAATCAAGCACTTAGTAGGACCATTCCAAGATTTCAGTATTGTGTTGCTCTGATGTTTTGTTTGACAACAGGTGGGAAATAACTGTTTGACCCTTCAGAGGATATCACAAATAGAGCACCTCTTCATGCATACATCAAATACACCTTCTGTGTCCCTAATCAACACTGACATTGAAAACCTCACTGGGAGCCTCTGAACAAGCAGAGTCCTTACACCAAATGTCCCCAGGGGAAATGAGTCCACCAGGAATAAAACATCTGCCTCAAATGGCTCTTTGAAGCCTATGTTGACACCCATGCAACTTTCCATGTATTAGAAATTAGTGGTGCTGTTCACCATCTGCATAAGACAATTTATTTGGAGGCCTAATTGGCATCTTTAGTACTTGCAAACACATCTTCAGCCCAAATTTCAGAGCCTGAGGTAACAAGGGACTCCTGTTTTGCAGTCCCTCCAGGGCAGCACGGTTGCCTGGGCCATGCAGCTGGGACATCCAGCATGGGTTTCACACCAAACAAGGGCAGCGCAGCGTTTCCTTACACAAACACAGGTCTCAGCTCTTTCTGAAACAAATTGTGCCTAGCAGGTAGAAATAAATCTGAGGTTGTTCTCAGGCATTTCTAATTTCTGCACCAGCAAAGCTCCAATAACAGATACTCAGCATCCGATGGAATCCTCCTAGCTCTGCTCAGAGCAAACACGGGAAGCATCTATTTTTGCAACTGGATCTGAAAGCCTTTGCTATTTTTTCTTAAAAGCTAGCTTCAGACAGGGCACATCAGGACTGGGGGTTCTTGCCACGAGGATGGCTCAGCATCCTCCTGCAAGCAGGAGCTGCCATGTTTCAGAGGACAATGTCGCACATTAAACATAATTCCCAATCGGAAAGAACTGCTGAAGGGATAGCCAAGCTTGAGTCAGGGGAATTTGGAGACTTGTTTACAAGTAGCAAACCCAGCCGCCTAGGCAGACCTGTTGTGTATCTTTATAATCCGTGTCACCTGGCTATGCAAACCCTGTCCAAGAGCAGGGACGCAGCAAGTTCTGCTTGGCAGAACAGGATGTCCTCTGCCGTTCTCAGCCTGTTGTCCAGGTCCTTAACTGGAGTATGATATCATTGCTTTGCCCTACTCTAGATTTATCTTTAGCAGAAGAATAGCACGATTGCATCGGTCACAAACGCGTGGAGACAAACATGCTGATTATCGCTAGAAATATTTGACTCGGGACTTCATGCCTCATGAACGGTGCGCAATCTCCAAGGAAATTCAGAGAAATTCCAGGCAAGTCTCCGTGGCCCCCCAGACACAGCCAGTTAGCATTTATTAATCCTAGGAGTCATTTAGAAGTTCTGCAAGAATAAAAAACCAATTTTATGTGCATTTTAAATATACTGTACGTTTGATGTCCTGCATTAAGTTTCCAGAAGACATTCCCACTATGCTAATAATCTATTATCTCTAAGTAATTCCCATTTTTCATTCACAAGTTACAGTACTATTGAGACTCTTACAGCATATTTTTTTAAAGTTCACCAAGTGTTTAAGCCAAGGAAGAAAGGAAGGTCAAAAGAAACTAAGCAACTTGCTGAAGGTCCCTAAAAAAAAAAAAGGTAACAAAACCCAGGTGTCTCCGCATCGGCTCAGCACTCTTCTAAACATAGATTCATTTTACAGCCCTTCGAAGGTCAAAGCCGGAAAGAGGTTGCGAAGAAAAAATAAAATACATGTATGCAGAACCCTTTGCACACCAAACCTAGAGATACATAGACCTTTAAAAAGCCCAAACAAAAGCAATATCACTTGTTGACCATCAGAAACTGAATAATGAACTGTGACTCCTCAGAGAAAAGTAGTACCAGGCCTCCCTCGTCTCCAAATCCCATGCCAATGGACCAAGCCTGATGGGGGGAGGAATGACCCCAACAAACTTCCAAAGGCCCCAGAAGACCCTCCTCTAACTGAGACTTCCACTAGCGTGGCACCCTGACCATCTGCCTTGCTACTGGATGTTGGAAGCTTTAGAGCTTTGTTGGGATCGCACCTTACATTAAGTAAAACTACCAGACATTTTTCTCACCAGCAGGGATGAGATAGGTTCCGTTTTGCTGCATCACTCTAGTAAACAGGGCTGTCACGAATGATGGTTATTATTTTACGCTGGAAGGAGTTAGAGTCTTTCAGTGCTGGAAGTGAGGTGACCTTTGAAATAAAATCCTGAGGAGACAGTAAAAATAACCATTTTGTTTTCTTGATGTCAGTAGGGTAACGTCACAAGAGAAAACATAATTTTGTTTCTCTCTCACTTGTGCACACCTATGGAAAAGGACTGCCTTCCCACTAGAGTGTCAGAGATTTTTGTTTGGAGATGTAGAAGTGATTGCTGCAACTCCACTGTAGATTCCATTTTGCTCCATTAACCTCACGTTCATTACTGTGAGGTTTAAGATTTGTCTGCTCATAGATGTTTTATTTATACCTTTAACCTCAAGTACAGATTATTTCAGTGCTGAAGCATTTAACAGTTGTCTACATTGGGTAAAAACGTACTAGAAAACACCCTTGTTAATACCAGCCCTTACAACTTTCCAGTATTCAGCTCCTCCAGCTCCATCGCAGACAATTCCACCTCTGTTGGTTTCCCTGTGCCGGCTCTTCACTTCTTTCCAGAGGTGAAACCACTGGACAGCTTCAGCATTCACTGCTGTAAGAGGTAACTAACAGACACATTTCGTTTTTCCCCAAACGAGCTCGCAGTGGTCACATTTTAAGAAACACGTCGCATACACAGATCTATGCCATTTCAGATACCCCCAGTACACTTGATGTCATACAAGTCTTGAGAGAAAAAAACCCACCTACCTCTTGAGTAGTATCAAAACCATTCTTTATGAGTTGCATTAAAGTGACTCCCATTGATACGCGAGCACCACAGGTCAAACGTTGGCCAGATGAGCCATTAGAAGCACACAAGGAAATTCAGCATCTCTGAAACCATCTTAATGATTGTCATCTTCTTGAAGAAGCTGTCTTCTTAAAGAAATGAGAAGTTTGGCTCCTTTACTGTGGAAAAAAAAAAAGAAACAAACAAATCCCCTCTAAAACCAGAAAAAAACCTCTGAAAACAAAAAACAAACCCCACCTTTGAATCAGAAACCAACTGTAACTATGCTGGAGAGAATTCAAGCAGTGTAAATGTCCCTGTTCACCTCAAAGGTCCTGAAGACACCTATGAAGCAGCCAGGCACATGAACAGAGGTGATAAAGGAAAGGCAGAACACTTCTAAGACTCAACAACCAAGGACTGAGCCTGCTGTCAGACTAGGGCACCTCAAAAATCTGAGAGTCTGATCTCTATCACACCAAATGAGAGCTGGGAGAGCTTTCATCCCAGATGATGTGCCCTACCTGAGTCTCCTGAGTCCTCATGAAGCTCATAAAATTTTATTTTAAACTTTTTAGCCCTTCAGGACAGGCTAACGGAACATCCATTCTTTACTCCTCTCCTTGTCCTTTCTCTGTCTCTTCTCACGTTCGCCCTGAGCAGGAAGGGAACATCTCCTATTTGAAGGAGCATCTCCAGCCACGTTGAATGCCTGCTGTCAGCAACAACGGGAGGTCAGTGCACAAAGTCATTACGGCTGCTTGAGTCAGCGCTTGGTTTTCCAGATGAAGGCTTCCCGCAGGCACTAACACCGCTCCTCTTGGCCCAGCCGCTCACAACCCCACAGCCAGGCGATGCTGCTCTTGTCTCACACCACCTTTACCTAATCCTTCCCGAAAGCTACATGAACATTTGAGAGCAGGCAGCCTGCCGCCACAGGGAGTTTTTACAAGCCCCAAGTTGCGACACCCAGGCCAGCTGTGAAAGAGGTGGCACTCATGATCCTCCCACCCTGATCTTCTCTCTAAAGCTATTTCAGCACTGAGGAATGCTAAAGGTGAATGCTGGGGGCTTTACTTCTGGGAGCAGGTAAATGCAGTTCCCGCTCTTTGACAACATGACTGCTGCCTTGGAGGGTTAAGCCCTCTGAGCCTTTGGTGCAGCGATTTAGCCCTAACGCAGATTTTCAGAGTCAGCTGTTCCCAACCTGCCGGGTTCTCCTAGCAGGGACACACTCCAGGAGGGACATTCAATTTGGACAGATAAACAGTAACGGTTGCCAGCAGGAGAGATTAACTGCTCAGGTGGAAAGGTTGTCATCAATGCTGTGCTGGATGTTGTTGGTGAAACCTGAGACTCGGGTACTGACCTGCAAAGCCAGGTGAGCACAGGAGGAAGCACAGCTCACACCGGTTCAGAGGTGCACCATCTCCTCACAAACTGGGACCCAGTTTCAAAAGATCAGCTTTGAAACAAAATGCCTAATAGCAAGTTAGATTCCCATCAAGCAGATGTAGGGTTGGATGGTGAAATGAACTTGATCCACCATCAGGTCTAGACAAGTGCAACATACCTTCTCCAGAAGGTGCTTTGCAACCCCAAATTTTCCACAATTAAGCACCTTTAAGAGCAGTGTTTCACAGAAACAGACGAATTTTGAAAAACTTCTTTCGCTTATGTTGTCTTCCAGGGTGAAGGGAAGGACACAAGTCAGGTAGCTGTTGGCTTCTGTTCAGAAACTTTACTATATTTAAAGTTTTGAGTCCCCTATGTCTGCTGGCACATGCTTTTCCCTGCTACAGCTGATCCAACACCTCAGCAAAACACAGTCCCTGGGCACTTGCACTTGATGTGCTTGCCACCATGCTTCTGGCAGAGTGAAGAGATCAATCCAAAGTATCAGGTTTGGGGGCCAGAGGAGCGAAGGATAAATGGAAACACATGCAGCATTATTCACATGGCTAAAACGTACCCGGAAGTTTCTCATGACTTGCACGCTTGCCTTCCTTTATGTATATATAAATGTATTTAAAGAAGGTTTGGCAGCAGTTCAGACCTAGGATTAAAATAACTGCTTCGTGTCATCCCAAGGCAAGAGCAGAGGGCACCTCTGCTTTGCCAGCCGCTCTGCCGCTGCCATGGACTGCATGAGCTCTGGCCCCTCCTGAACAAGCAGGAGACAAGAAACATCCTTTTTCACAGGCATTATTCAAAGACATTCATGCAGCTATTCCCTCCGACATGCTTTGGAAAGCTCAGTTCAGGAGGTTTTTAAAACCAGCTACCAGTTCCTAACGTCTGTGCTGATAACCTGTGCTATGCACAAGTCCACATGAAGAAGGTCTACACTAGGTAGTAGCATTAGAACGCAGAAGCATTCCGTTCAGCCCCCCAAAATTACAAAACTTGCAGTTAAAGATCAGCTTCTATAGGGCTCCTATTGCAAGAGAATCTGGCTTTTCATTTAGAAGTAGATTTCTTTCCCCAACTATGAGGGCCTGAGTGTTTGAGAACAAGAACTCAATGTTCAGAAGCCAGAAAGCAAATAAAGACCCTGAGGTTTCTTTGTATTTAAAAAAAACCCAAAAAACAAAAAACCAACAAACCACCAACATTATGACTGAGGCCTGACTCATGATTTTCAAGTTCTTGGAAGCAGCAAATTTAGTAATTCTGCAGTCTCTTGTGGATTGGGACTTCCATGAGTTTCTTTGCACATAGCTAACAGAAGTTTCACACAAGCCTTTCAACCCCATATCCATACTACCTGGAAATCTGTTTCATTGAATACAGTCCAGGAAAAGCTGGTCTGTGACTTCTACAGGAGATATTAATGAATAATACATCTAGCTGTTTTCAGCAAGTTCAAATCTCTAACGAAAGCAAAGGCATGTTCTCCGTTTGAGTTCAGTTGAGCATCAGGCCAGATCCCAGGGATGCAAATCCACAGTCAGGGGCGCAGTATAGACCTGCAGCCTAGCTCAGCCTGCGGCACACAGAAAGACAAAACCTGTGCTTTAAATGTGCTACTTCACTTGTTAAGAGAGTGATTTGCCTATATGGGCTTACACTATCAGATACTATCTTTCAGTACAATCACAGCGTAGCATTCTCTGTGCTCTGTATGCAATACTCCTGCACCACCTCAAATGCCCAAGATCATTCAGTGCACATGCAACAGGAGTCAGAGGAGTTTCAGACCTACACACACGCTGGGCTGGGAGTGGCTGAGCCTCCAGGACTTCTGATACCCAAAGCTTTAACCACATACAATACTCACAGGACAAACGGACGAGCCTCACTGCACTGTCCCAGAAGCATGGACACGCCCATGCTGCACGGTGCTGACAGCCACACCACGGAGCAGGCTGGGTTTAGGTGTCTTCCTCAGGAGAGAAAGCAAAAAGTAGGGTCGATAGGTTTGCTTTGCAGTAGATATCACCCCTTCTTGTATTCGTTATTACAATTCGTGCTGTGGGCCATCTCTGTTTCCCAGAGCCCAGTGCTCTCTGGAGCATGCTGTGCCTGCAAGCTGATAGAGCTGCTGTATGATCTATAGCGGCTGGTTTTAATTAAAGCTGCCTCCTCTGCATCACTCCTAGCCTCGTGCAGTCAGGAGCACAAATTATTTCATCTTCTCTGATCCACTAGATGCCAAGCTCACAATTATGAGATGCCATTAATAAGGATCCTTCTTCCACCACTCCCGCTGAATCAAGCGCAGTTGAAAGAAGAGAACTAAGGAGAAGATACACAGCAACGACACTTCACCACACTGACTAAGCAGAAAACAGATTAAGCACGTTACCTTCAAACCTCCCCATCTTGAGAGTTCCTGGAGAGCAGCAGCAGAGGACAATGAGAAGTCAGCCCAAGCAAGCCCCTCCCTTGCAGTCACCTTCAGGGCAGCAGACAGCTTGTAGCCCTTTGTACTGACCAGACAGGTCCTAGGAAGGAAAGCACAGTGCTTCTTACTTGTGGGACTCGCTCAATTCCTGCTGACACCTCCTGTGGCAGGGGGTGTGCAGGGGTCCAGCCACACCTGGAATCATTCCTCCACAGGTGGGATGAGGACATGAACAACTCTTGATTGCCCTGACCACCCTCACCTGGGCCACACAGCTGCCTGCTAATCTGGCTGGTCAATCTGGGGGGCCTGTGGTCCATTCTGTTGAGGCAAAAGTGGTGTTTTGCCTCCATGACCTGACACTGAGATCACCTGTGGAAGTCAGGAAAATTGCCGACAGTTTCTCCACAAAGCCGGGCTCAAACAAGCTTTCTGTGGGCACAGAAGCCCTACCTCATGTTCTCTCTCTCACGCTGTTTTTACAGTACTCAAGGTTCAAGCAAGCCGTTTTATTTTCAAAACACCCTGATGGAAGGGAAGAAATAAAAACCCCAGGACTCTTGACCCTGTATTTCAGGTGGGGAAGTCAAGCAATTGCGGCTTGCTCTCAGGACCACCTTTGGCAGAGGTACTATTGCACCAGACTATTGACAGATAATATTCTTGTTTGCAGAGTGGGAGGTTGTCTTCTCTACCATATAACCAGAAGAACAGAAGACAAGGCTGCCAGCAGCCTTTCTCAGCTGTCAGCTTGTTCCTCCCAGCCTCCCTATGCTCCAGGGCTCCTAAGATTTATATCAGAGGCACTACAGCTACAGTCAACTCTAGACTCCCTGTTGAGGCTCATGGTGGGAGATGTCAGTTTGCAGAAGTTACAGCAGACTCAAGGGTGATCTGTACCAAGACATCTTAGTCATGCAAACATGCCAATAAAGAACATTAAGCCTTTAAGTCAGGGACCTGATGAGAAAGCTTTACGGTCACTTTGAGATAGCAGGCAGTTTCATCTCATTAATGTGTGGGATGCATAGTGTCTTATTTCTTGTATGTCTCCAGTGTTGTCACAGAAGCAAGTAACATATTTTTCTGATACAGATCTACTTTGGTACATCCCAAGCTGGTACATTTTGTGCTTAGTTTCTGTCTTCAGAGGACATGAACAGCAATCTCAAACCTATCTGAACTTTTAGGATATTGTAGCATGCCGTGTATTTTCAAAGGACCTGTGGTATCCATCTAGAGTCAAAAGATTCAAATTAGTGGGTGGTTGTATGAGACAATGATGGTGCTCAATGGTTTTTGACAGATAATGCAAAAGTTAAACAATTAATTGATTTGTAAATGCCAAGTATTTTTAGAAACAGTTTGTACATTCAGCCTTTAATGTAGACGGGGAGGAAAGACTTTTCAAGACTACAATGGATCTGGAGTTTGACTCAAATGAAAAACCCGAAGAAGCCCAACTCCACACTTGGAATTTATTTTTTCATGTAAAGGTTCAAAAACTCCATAAAACTGAGTGCAGCCCCAAAATCTTTTCTCCTTGTGAAAATCAAAGCAATGTTCTGAATCCATTTAATTTCAGGGCTCTGTAAGAACCAGTTTGCTTGTACTTATGGCACTCAGTGATTCCCACAAAAGCAGAATTCAAAGCCAGGCACTTGAAACCAAGTACTTGAGCTCGAGTTGTGATTTAGCCGGCATCCATCTAGGGCCTACTCCATCAGGGAGAGCAGCACACGTTTACCTACAGAGAGGATTTCAGTCTGCAACCACTTGGCTCAGTCCTTAATTTCACAGGGAGAACCACCTCCAAGGAGATTATGGCTTTGATCTTCTTACCAAAGAAAGAGCCCTTCTGGAAGGACTGCGTCATATTTACTGTCTTACGCCCTGTTTCACCATGAACATCCATCCATTTGTGTTTTCTTTGTCTGTTTAGTAATGATGGTTCATTGTGGAGCATGTTTCAAAGATAAGCCTACTAAGAAGGTGGATCTGCAAGACACAAGACAGCTAATCAGCTCTGGGAAGGTGTACCTTGTTACACCCAGCTGGAAGATAGGCTCCCAGTGCTTCAGCTTGGGAGCCAAACCCTCCAGCCTTTGCTCAAAGCTTGATGTTGTGATGACTCAAATGAGCATTTCTCCTAGTGGTCTAGCAGGAACTGTGTACCATGCTCTCTGTGTATTGTAGCTCAGGGAACATTTTCCATGACATATGGAACTTCAATCCGTGTTTATAACAAGGCATGCCACTTAAGAGTACAGAACTGCCTCCCACGTCAAAGAAGAAACAACCACCCAAGAGATAAAGTGATACTCACAGCTATCTCAGAACAAAATGCTTTTCTTCCCAGAGAAATGAAAAAACAGAATAAATAGGACTGCTAGCCTGAATACAGAGGTCCATGCAAAATTTATACAAATTGAGCTTTCTGGGTCTCTTTCTTCTTTCTTACCCAGGTGCCCTGTGTGAAAGCACCAAAGCAAAGTAAGCAGCACCCGGCTGGTCCAGACTCCTTCACCAGGAACATCCCTTCACCCTTCAGAGCCACATCTCAGAAGGTGATAGATGGAGACAGTGTCGCTCTCTGGAAGTTGCAGGACACTGTATGCAAGCAGGCATTTGCTCTGAGCTTTGCCTGACCAGATATTTGCAGCCTAGCATCAGCTCTCTATCTGGTACCCTCCAAAAGACTCTCATTCCCCTCCCACACTGTTGCCCACACTCGGCAGTGTCTCTGCAGGCATTTACCATGCTGTGCAGTCCCTCTGTGGGCTCAAGAGCCAGAAGCCCCTCTTGCTTCCATCCAGTCTCTGGCAGGAGTCTCTGTGTAGCTATGCTTTCTGCTGTCGCTCCTTGCACTCATCTCTGCACATCCCTGAGGTGTGTGGAGGCTGTACTGGCAGCTCAGCGTAACACTGGGAGGGCCCACTCCCCAAAATCACCTTTTTCTGGCTGAAGAGGGAAACAGGAGGCAGCAGCCCTTGGAGGGGGGCCAGGGACCTCCCAGGATTGCCTCTGCCTGCAGCAGCTTTGGGATGAAGGGGCTCTTGCTTTTTCCAGGGAAAACAGGAGCAGATTTTGGCTCACCGGTACGGTTATTTCAGATGATCTGGCAAACAGGCTTTTGTGCTTCCCTCTGACATAAAAGATGATGATTAGGGCTCCTGTGGAGTCACAGATGAGATCTTAAGCCTCGGGATATCACTGTGCTCTCCAGCAGCAGCAGCTTCGAGGTGCTGCTCGAGGCAACGCAGCCTGCCAAGCCTCCGATGTGATTCACCGGAGTGACCCAGAGGGGCAGCAAGCAGCTCTTCGGTAGCAAAGCTGCCTTTTCGCTTACACGAAATAGCAGCAATTGTATACCAAAAGCAAAAGCCATGCAGTTCAGTGCAACTGAAGGATAGTTACAGTTCCCCTTTTAGCAAACTAACCTTTGGTTCTCCACATAAATCCCCCTCAGGTCCAACCTTCAGGTTCATCTTCAGTGAGGATACTTCACCCATCTCCATCGTACCTAAAAATAGATGGAAAGGGGTGAAGATGGAGCCAGGCTCTTCTCAGTGGTGCCTGGTGCCAGGACAAGAGGCAACAGACACAAACAGAGATATCTGAAATTCCACCTAAACATAAAAAAAACTTGTTCTCTGTGAAGGTGGAGGAACAAGGGAACAGGATGGCAGGAGAGGCTTTCTTTTGTTGGAGAAATTCAAGCACTGTTTGGATGCAGTCCTCTGCAACCTGCTCCAGCTGGTCCTGCTTTGAGCAGGAGGGTTGCATTAGATATCCCCAGGGGCACCTGGAGATAACTCCAACCTCAATTATTCTGTGATCTGGTCATTTCATCCAAAAAACATCATTGTAACTTTCTTGAAAGCAGTTGCCAACACCTTTCTGGCTGAGGTTTGGGAAGGAGTTTGTCTCTCCCAGGAGGCACCATAACCATGCTCTGTTTTCCCTGACCCTTAAGCAAAGTCTTTCCTAAACAGCAGTCTAGTTTATAGTTTAATTTTCATTATTCTTTTCAAAAATGAATGTCCCAATCATTTTATTTTCATTCTTCTGTGTGTGGCAGAATGTGGAAATCAGAGAGGATGAAAGCCAAACACGGGAGAACTGGGAAGAAGCTTCGGAGGCACTGAGTTACCTCAGGGTTGCTGTCACATCCATTATTATTCATTACAATAACCTTCTGCAGGCTAACAAACACGTGTCCTAATAGTCCTGCAGTCAACATGGGGAAAATAAAAGCTTTGGACAGTTCTAGGAAGGGTCTCAATTTCAAGCCAATTTTATATCACAGCCTATTTTTGGCCAGCACTGCTCATTCTGGTCCTACGCAGAGCTGCTCTTACGGGAAACATAATTTCTTCCGTATAGATGACCATCTCTTCTCTGAGCCTGCAGCTCACATCCTGGGGGATAAATGTGGAGGCCTGATTCTTACCTGGTGGGAGTTATGTCAGAGTTAGGGTGAAATCCAGACCTGACCCCCAGCTAGTTCAATGGGGCCAGAATTACCTAGATACCTGTTCAAACAAAAATAGCTATTTGGGAAACCTTATTCAAAACTAGATTTAATCATGTTTCAAGACTGAACACTCTTATATGCTGTTGGTTAAAAAAATATATATTTTTTAGAAAATTGTTTTTTAGTAAAATAAAGACGTATCATTGTTTTGCAAAGCCAGCTGACCTTGGGCTAATTAGCGGCATTTGAAGGCACACAACGTAACCTCATGCTAAGCAAAACAATGAGTAGCCTATAAATAAAAAAGAGCTACTGCTAAACTTCACATGTTCAGCTTTAAACTTAAAGATTTCCATGGGAGTAGGAGGTCACTTCACTGACTATATTTATCTCTTTAAAATTAACAGAAAGGAAAAAATAGGCCCTTTTGCCCTCGAACTGGAACATAAGGTCAGGATGACAAGTGGTGCTGGCAGGGCTGGGGGAGTCTGGCCACGTCTGAGGCTCCTCACAGGTCAAGTCATCACCATCAACATGCCGGCACCGCCCTGGGCTCCGATACGCTGTGTCCCGTGGGCTGGAAAACAATATTCCTCTTGTGTCTCAAGTCATCGCCCTGCTGTAGACAAATTCTCCATGAGATGTAAAAAAAATAATTAAATAATTAAAAATAGTGTGCTCAGTCTTTCCTGTCAGTTCCTGGCATGCAAATGCTTAAAACATCAGGAGAAAAATACTCACCATTTGTTTCCAGAAGCCCTGGGGAACAGAGACGTGAAATCTGGGAGTGATTCAGAGGCTGTCCTAGAAAATGGCACTTGTCACACGTCCAGATATTCCACTGATCCAAGGAGCTGCTACCGGCACAGGGCTGAGCCACCCCTTCACCTGGGTGGGGTCCGTTCTGACCTCTCTTTGCAGGCACAACTGCTCTGATTAGCCATGATAGGAGCCGTCGGTGTGCTGAAGGAATAACAGACCCTCATGCTATTTTGGTGTTGCTGCTCTCCTCCGCTCTCCTTTTGGCTCTGCTCAGCTCTAGCCAGGCTGAGGCTGGACCACCTCTGTAGGGAAACCAGCACAAAGCCTACCGAAACAAAGGGATGCTGAACTGAGGTTACCAGAAGCCGGAGGACAAGGAGTGGCTCAGATGCCACCCCAAGCCAATGCTCCACAAAAGGCTATTTTTGTCTCTCTAATTGGACATTTTTGGACACAGAAGTGTCCCAAATACTAGAGCAACTGTCAATGAAAACAGCAGAAAGTGGGTCCTGTTTTGGTAAACCTGTTTTTGGGGTCATAATCCCTGTCCAGCTGTAAACCTCGACTGTACACAACCTCAGTTGCAAACCCAAAGAGTCAGATCATAAGAGTCACTGGGAAAATAGTAAAGGAAAAGAGTTAGCAATGACACACACGGAGGGGTCTTTGACACCAGTTGTAAATGTAGGCGAAAGCAAAAATGGAAAGCAGTGACTTTGACAACCTTGTCCCCAAGAGGGGCCAAGGAGCAGCACGGACCCTGAACACAAGTCTTGCACCCCTTTCTGGCCAGCTGCATGGTGGGGTTTTCAGAAGCACCCCTGGTTAGTCTGTCCTTCTGCCCACAGGAGCCTGTGGGCATCCTGCTCCTGCCTGCGGCTGTGCTTGAGCGGCCTGGAAAACCTCATGGTAAGCCAGTGGTCAGGTCTTCTCACCTGGCTGAGCTCAGCTGTAAGGGGGAACCTGAGAAGACTGGGGATGCCCCATCCACCTCCTCCTCCAGCTGAGTCCAGCAAGCGCCTCTGCTGACCAATATCTCCTGCAGCCCAGCCACTGGCCATCATTCCTGGGAACAGCCAGGCTTTGTATCCAGTTTTCATCCAGCAAAAGAGGTCATATTATCTAACGAACAAGAAACGTCAACTATATTATTTTATCATCTCCAGACTAACTCCCATGGCACAACTTTAATTGCTAAAGTTACAGTCATGCAGCTCAGATCTGTCCCAAGGACTACAGAACTTGAGGACACTCCTTTTTTATCCTTTTTTTTTTTTTCCTCACCAAGAAATGCTTGCTGTGCTGGGTAGATGTACAACATAACTGCAGTGCCTCAGGAACCCAGAGCAAGTAGAAAAACCCAAGTACATACTCACCTCATGCCAAGCTTCATCAGTCTGTAAATAGCAGTTGTGGCTCTGAAGCTCCCAGGGGAACAGGGGAAAGAAATGCTCCTTCCCCTGAGTACCACCGGGCTACAATGCAGCAGCTGAAGGTCTCGCCATGGGGTGAGGTTCCCCCCTGGGGGTGCAGACGAGGCTGTTGAGTTTGAGGCTGCTCACTGGCATTTGGAAGGAATTTGTTCCACCAGTGGAAACTTTTGTGGCCAAAGCAGCTAGAGAGGGAAAAGCCAGTTAAACTTCTGCCTTTCTCTACGGAGGGTAAATTTAGAAACATGGCTTAGACGCATAATTTAGAAAACCAAGATAAAAATCAAGCCAGCTACTTCCCCCAGAGCTTTTTTTATGAATATTGCTTACTGGGACAGCCGCATGGACTAAGTGCCATGTTCTGAGCACAGACTTTTCTGGCTAAGCCATGAAATCCACAAAGTGCAATTTTTGATCATCTAATTTGTCCTCCCTGAACAGATTCAAAAACTAGTGAAGCAGGAAAGAATAGGATTTGAACTGCGAAGCATTTTTGTCCATGCAGACTTTGGCAACTAGTAATATCTGTATTATGGTATGATGAGACCTTTGGCAACTAATTTGTCGAGATTTTTTTTTATGAGAAGTTATCAGCAGGTAATAAAGTTGAAAGTCTCAATGTACCAGAGGAGCTGTGTTTGTGTACAGACAATGAAAATTAATTTACCGCTAATTTGGCCTCAGTCTAAACTAAACCAAAATGAATGTCACGGTCTCATCTCACCTTAGACTGGCTTCTAGATGACAGCTCCAAATAATTCAGAAATCTCTCTCCTGCCAATTACTGCTGCAGACAGTTCCTGGTGCCACCAGCCCCTTCAATATGCACAACCCCAGCTCCTTGCTCCTCGAGGAGCCGCTGCTCGCCCGGGGCGGGGTGGGGTGGGGGGTAGCACTGCACAGGTAGTGGGAGACTGTCATGTAAAAATGAGATTTCTGTCTTCCGTGTTGGTTAGGAACGTCTATGTAATAAAGGGAAAAGGTGCACGTGCATCCTTCTTCATCATGTTAGGAATAAACCCTGTTGGTTAACTGATGTGTAGCTTTAATAAATTAATTGCTGCAGTTGAAAATCTCTCCTAGTGAGCGAGGTTTTGGTTAACAAGAACAATTACAGAAATCTCCGCATTTGGGCAGATGCAAATCAATAGTGGGACACTTCTGCTCCATCCTGCTCCTTGAGCACCTCTTCTGACAAAGAAGTTTCCTGCAAACAGAATTGCAAGAGCATACTGGGTATCTTCAGTCACATTTTATACTGGGGTCTGACAACAGTCAGGTTGTCCTGTCCAGCTATTTCCATAGTGCTCTCACACACTGTCCCAGCTTTTCATGTTGAAACTTCATCATTTTGCAGAAGGCAAGGGATGACCTTACGGTCCAGGAGATTGAAAGTCCACAGCTGCTAGCAGTGCCACTATTACTTGGGGTTTGTACAACACTTTTTCAGAGGCAGCTGCTGGCTAATGGCTCTCCAGATTTCTGCTGGCTGGCTTGCGATCCGGCTTGTCTGATTTACAAAAACGCTCATCATTCATAGCTGCAACTCCAGTAACGGAGAGCTCTACCACTGCTGCTGCAAGGGGTGTAGGGTCTCTCTGGAGAGCCAGAGCCTAGGCAGGTGGACATTCAAACCCAAGAGGGAGCTGTGCCTTTACTTTTAGGGTCTTTATTTCCTTGTCCACAGGCTGGTCACAGTGCCAGCCGCCAGCTTGGCAGGTATGGTGAGGGTTCATGCTGGCGCAGCGTGAGGCAGCAGACTGAGCCATGCCACTCACCAGAACATGCAGGAATGAACAGCTCTGTCTCCCATCAGCCTTTCAATCCTCTGCTGAAAACAGGGAAACAGGTTCAGTCACCAAATAACGAGGAAGAAACAGGTTATTGTGTTGACTTGGCATTAAGTGCTCCTCTAAAGATTAAAGCAAGGATTCTGTTCAAAAGCTGGAAGAACTTGCAAGGGAGTTGAAGTTGAAACAAAGTTGTGATGTGCCTTGTCTAACTTCCGAGTGGGTGACTTTTTCAGAGCCACTAGTGACTATAAGTCATATAACAGCCTATGACTCACTTTTGGTGACTCCTCTTCATTTAGGGACCAGTTAGTGCCAGATCAATGTGACGAGCAGCCAGTGTGTGTCATTCCCAGACACTTCATCCCCATGGTGATCTCCTGCCACCACTGCCAATACCTTGTTTGCAGTGAGATCACTGGCCTGGCAGTTCACCTTTGGGCTCCATGGGAAAGCAATTGCAGGAGGAAGCGCGGAGAGGTCTGCTTTTGTCAGGCAGGCTCTGGCAGCTTGTCAAACTGGCAGCTTCCAACTGCAGGCAGGGAGAAATCTTCTAGCCTGGTTTCCTGTGGAAATGAGCCTGTTACCATCAGATCATGATCAGCTTTAACTCAAGCTAGCCTACAAGCTTCAGTAAAGATCTTAAAAAAAATAGTCATAAAAGCAGAGGAACACGTAGAGGAACTACTGCAGAAGGAAAGGCAGGGAGAACTTGCCTCCTAGGTGTTGCCGTCAGCAGATGCTGCTGGCGATGGATGTACTCACCAGCTAACCCACAGGCATGAAGCTCCAGGGACCGGCTTGTGCTGTCTTCTAGCTGAGTGACACTCAAGGAAAAAGAGCCAAACAATTGCTGTAGGGGCCACAGGTGACATGAGGGAGGAACTGGTGAAAGAAAAGGTGAGATGAGGAGAGGAGAGCTGAAGCTGTCCTGCAGAGAGCTTAGCATCTGCATGCCCTGTGACTGTGTATTGGAAGAGGTTTGCTGGCCACAGCAGTACAAGAGGTGTGGTAATGTACAACAGCCTGCAGGAAACCAGGCCTCACGAAACAGCCTGGTATTTGGTTGGGGTTTTTGGTAGGAATTAATAATATTCCTTCTTTAAATTTTAAGCTTTTGGTTTGTGTTTTTTTTCCCTTTTTTTGGGACTAGAAAGTTGGTTGGCTTAAACCTGTGGCTTATGTGATTCTGATACCATTTTGGGCTCTTTGATTATTAACCTGAAGAAAAATAATATACTAGGAGATTTCTCACCCACCTCGCAAGAATGTCAGACCGTCCTGAAGCCAAAGAATGAGCCTACTGGCTCCGAGAGCCAAACCAGATCCTCACGCTGCTCTAGTTCCCACACTGATGCCTGAAACCATACTGTAGAAAAGCCATAAAAAACCAGCTACAGAAATCCAGGTAGAAAATCCATTTCAGGCATTATAAACGATTTTTTTCCCCTCTATCCAACATATTCCAAAGCAAAAAACCTCTCTTCCTAGTATAGTCTAGGAAGGGGGTACTTTTTTTCCTCAGGAGGGACATTCTAGGGCTCAGCTTTGTTAGAATAGAATCATAGAATAGAATAGATTTTACTGAAGCTTTAGAGCCAGTACTGTTCTTCCCAGACCCTTGTCACAACCTCAGTTGCAGCTGATGGTCCAGCTGCATTGGGCTCAGTAATGATCTGGTCCATTTATGACTTTGCCATGACCACAGTGTGGAGAAGGGACATATCCTGCCCTTGGCTGCCAGTGTGGTTTCAGTGATGGAGGCCACCTTCTTCTTCAGCAGCTTTGATCTGCCTGAATTCACAGTTGTTTTCTTCCTGAAGAGAACAGACACTTTCACTGCTTTCTCTTTTTGTCCCAGCACACCCAGTACCTACAGCTGGCAGCCAGCAGACCTCACTCTGGATTTTCTTCTCCCCCGAACCTTCTCAACAGTGCTGAAGCTAATGGGCTGGAGCAGCTATGTCTGATGTGGCAGATGCAGGATTTATAACAGAAAGGGTGCCTGAGAAGCAGTAAGTTAGTTTGACCAAATTTAAAGCTAGCAGCTAGAAAACAGTCTCAAAACTTTTTACTTTTAGCTGAGCATGTTTGGCATTGTAAATGGCAGAGAGGCCAGGGAGTGGAAGAGCTCATGCTCGTTAATCAGAATAGGACAGTGCTTAAGTAACAAGCTCTCGTGCAGAAAAATAGTGTTTAGCTTAGCTCCTGCAATAATTTTTGTGCCGTGGATTAGTGTTTTTGAAGAGAAAAAGGACAGAAGGCTGGGTGAGTTGTTCATGGGTCATCCTGCTTCAGCATAAATACATCTCACATTCAGCTGCACTTGGCAAACCAAGGAAGAGACTGAATTTGGCAAACCAAGTTGTATTTAGCCTGTAGCTAGAAATGTTTATAATTTTTTTTCCTGAAAGCAGCCCTGAGTATGTCATCGCACTGGAAAGTGTTCAGCTGGTGTCAACCGAAGTGTGGGAGGTGGGCAATTATATTGCAAGGAGTCTGTGGATTCAGGTATATCTTGTATTTTGAATACCCGCCACTTACTGCGATCTGGCCCACATGAAAGGCTGAGCTGCTTTGTAATTTATTTCTACAACTCCTTGGGGTCAAATCACCTCTGTGAAGGAGGATTTCACACAAAGGACTGACCCATCCCGCTCCTCCTGCTATCTGACGATGAAATTTCAACCAACATCTCCTCAGAAGACCAACTACTGGTCAGGCCAATTTCCTATAATGCATATTTCTATTAGATTTACATTGCATCCTCTGGGGATTTCAAAGGCATTTCACGTAGAAGGATTTGCACTGGCACTTGTGTCCCCTGACTAGCAAGCCCTCTCCCATAATGTAACGGCATCCCCTAAAGCCACCAGTGCAACCAAGTCATCAGCCACCAGAAGAGGGATGGGGAGAAATGGGTTGTAATTCCAGCAAATCTGTGAACTTCTCCAGCCAGCTACTGCTAGAAGAGGTACTTTTGACTCAAAGCTCTGAGCGTTTTGAGGTACCCCTCCCTCTTCTTCCAGGAGAATGTTATCTTCTTATTAAAAATGCTGGCTGGGGTGGGAGGCAAACCTGCACCTAAGCACCTTCCAGCCTCTCAAGACACTTGCCTTTGAATCTCAGATTTGAAGCTCAGACCATCTAAAGTTAAAAGGACAATGACCAGCACGTGCCTTAAAACAACTTGGCCCAGGCTTTGTCTTTCTTTTGTCTCAAACAGTGAGCTGCCTTTTCTGCAACTTTAATTGGTGTCATCAGATTATGATGGCAGCTTTCCATTTCAAATAGTTACTTTTACTTTATGAGATTGATCCCTTTAGTAATTTGTTATTTGCAGTTACTGCGGATAGTTAAGATCAGAATATTTAAAATATTAGAATGCAGCTTTTCTGCAATGGCCAAAAAAAAAAATATCTGGAATATCAGAAGGTAATGACAAGGTGGTTGGATGTCAGAGCCTTTTCCTGACAGGCAGAGTTCATATTCCTGGCCAGGATTGGGTTTATATGAGGTAGAGAAATTGCAGTTTCATTTTAAAATTTGAAGAAGGACTTGTGGTCCTGAGAGCTGGAAAGCTTCTTCTAACTCCATCTATGCTAAGAAAAGACATTGTTTCTGCCCACAGCCCTTGCCTTGCATTGCCTAGCTATGTAGACAATTCTGAAAAGCTACCCAGACTGTGACCACTTTCACTGCTTATGGCAGCAAGTTGCAGTCCAAAAGCAACACTCACCTGAACATTTTCATTTTCTTTGATACTGTTGTTATGTTGCAAAATCATCTAGTCTCATCTATTTATTGTTTATGGCTTAATAGGCCTAGGTTTATATCACCTGAGTAATTACCAGTATGTAGGATTTTCACTCTCTGAAGCATAGGAGTTCTGGGAAGATATTTTAATTTCTATCAGCTGTCATACGCTCGAAAGATAATTAAAAACTCTTCATTTTCTATTTAAAATGGTATACAAACGCCAGACATTAAAACCAGAGAGACTTCCAAAGGAGAACATGCGGGTAACTTCAAACTTTCCTTTGGCACCCAGCCATCAGCAAGGTTCAGCAGAAGTTCACCATTTCCCATTGTGTAAGGCTATTTGTTTAACATTTCTTTTGTCTGAAGTGGCCTTGTCAAGTGAGATCTCTGCACAATTTTCATTTAGCCCTTCACTCACATCGAAGCTGTCACTCCTGGAGAAGCAGTTTGACTTTAGGCTCAACAGGAATGTAAGCATACATAGATAAATTTTTTTTAAATTCACACAACTTTTCAGCTTAATCATTCAAGCATCATTCAAAAAGAGACTAGGCAGCCTCAGAATCTCATGGTGTAAAAACACAAAGACATTTCCAAGGACCAAGGTTCAATAACTTGGCTCACTTCACCTTTGTAGACAGGCTAGCCCAGGTTTTGCAGCCAAATTCCCATCTCCATAATTATATTTTGACTAGATTAAAATAAAAGCTTCTCATTGTTTTGAGAGAGAAACGTATCCTTCTTCACATCCTGTTCTGCACGGGAACGCTGAGCAGGGTTAAATGCTCATCACCTTCCTCTTCTCCAGCATGAAGCTATCTACAAGCTGTAGGTACACGTCATCCACGATGTCCGACAGGGTCCCTCTGACAGAATGCGTCCACGAGGTTGCTCTATGTGGTGTAACGACATAGCCCTAAACAAATTAATGTCCTCTCCTGGCAGGTCTCTGTTTCAGAATTTAACACATAATGCCACTGAACATTGTACAGATCCCCCTCTGCTAGTATTTGATATGCAAATGAAACAAAAAAAAAACCACATTAGTGTTGGCATAGAATTACATAGGTTTGAAGGGACCTCTGGAGGTCCCCCACTCCAACCTCCTCATCAAGGAAGGTCCAATTACAGCAGGTTGCTTGAGACCACAAGCTGTCAAGTTTTTGAAATCTCCAAAGATGGAGGTTTTACAACCTCTCTGGGCAACCTGTGTCAATATTTCTCCATCCTCATGGCAGAAAAATATTTTCTTCTATGGAGTTAGAAGTTTTATCTGAAAGACACAATCAAAAGGAAAAAAAAAATCAACCCTAGCTGGATCTAGAAGCTGCAGTCATTTCTGGTGCGGTTTGCTCAGCCCTCAAAATTTCTTCTTCTTCCTTAGCATTTTTCCACTGCAAACAAAACTACTCTCTCTAATCTACTCAATTGTCTATATTCCTCACTTGTGTCCTAGAAACTGCCAAGATGATGTCTCATTTTAATTTCTTGATGGCCTTGCTCAAAGGCCTGCTGTCATTGTGTGAAAGTCCAGTATATTTTAAAAATCAATTACAGAAAACGATACCATTACAGAAGACTTCCAGACAGCTTCTTTGAATTCAGTACAAAGGAGTTAAATGACTGCAGCAAGAACAGTTGCAATCAGCAGGGTTGTCTTTTCAAGGGTCAATGCGCATAGCGAGAAAGTAATGTAAGTTGATGTGAGAGATGTAAACATCCCCAGTGGGATCCCATGCCAGCCCTACACCACACCCCAAGAAGCACTGACCTCCCGGGGACGCATCCTCCCCCTGGCCCCAGCCGGTCGCTGCTGTTTCCCTTTTGCTGATCTGTGAAAGGGAGGAGGAAATGAGTTCAATTAATGCCCCTGCTAGCTAGGAACGACAGAGCACGCTCCTCATGTCGCAGCATATTTGTCTACAGAGCTGTAATCTGGAGACACCGATCTCCTTTTTTAAAGGGACTGGGGGTCTTGCTGGTGCAACATGCCAGCACTGTACCGCAGAATAAAAGGGAGCTAAGGCTGATGATGCTCTTGGCTTGCAGCTCTCTTTCTCTCCCAAGTCTTTGTCTTTTTATCAATTGCAGTCACCAGACTGGCCCTCGCAGCTGGCAAGTGGCACTGCAGCAACATTTTTCTGATGCTTCATCTAACCTACTGTACCCTTCCTTCGTTGTCGGAGATGTGGCAATGCTAACACAGTACACATCAAATGTCAGCTGAGAGACGGGCTGTCCCCAGAAGGAGGGCCATCTGAATTGATAAAAGATAACTTGATGTGATCACAAGAATTAACAATACTAAACATGTCTCCGAGAGGCTTTTGGCAAGCTCCTGATTGTCACATACATCTAATGAGCTGCTCTTTGCCACAATATTGTCTTCTTTGATATCCTTAGAGAACAGAAAATAAAGCTAGTTAATGGTGTCTTTGCCTTACACAGGGGATGCTTCAGCTTTTCCCTGTTCTCATACTTGAGTGATACGTATCTATCTATTCAGTACAGATCAGCAGATGACTGTCTTTGGAACATGTACTTTAAAAGATTCCTCCTTGAACAAAATTAAACACTTCCCCATCCCAAACGTCAATGTCCACCTTCCAAAGAGATATGGAGGGAGGGCAATGAAGAGGATTCAGATTTCACGAAGCATCTGTAAATGTTATTGAAAATGGAAGAGTTTATTCTCCAGTTTTTCGATGCAGAAAATAAAATTATTTAAGATGCAAAATCATATCTTTAACATAGCACATGCTTTATTTAACAAAGAAAACCAAGCAGTAAGTTCTAGCCCACTGGAGGGAAGTGCAGCTATCTGCGCAGTGTACTCATGTAGGCTCCCTCCGTGTTAACGTGCGCTGCAAGCTGTAGCTATTTTAATGCTTTTTAGCTATGGCATTCTTACATATCACCAAAACCATCCGGTTTTCTATGAAACGAATCTGTACTCTAGTGAGGTAGTTGTCTAGAATACATATTCCTTTACACGTTATCAGACAGGAAGTTTAAAAATGAAACAATGAAATACACACCAACCAGACCAGAGATGAAAATATTGTGTACCTGGTACAAGGGTCTGCTCATGTCCAAAGTAGCAAATAATTCACTCTCTTTCATTTATTATTCTTTGGTCTTTTTCAGGGCTGAGCATGAAATCTGCTCTCTTCCTTGGTTCTCTCTCTATGTGACTTTGCCTGTTACAAAGGCTTGATAATGAACGTGATTAAGCTGGCACATCCTTAAGTAACATGAAGCTGCTTAAAATGTATTCTTCCTAATATATCAGCTCTCTTCTGTGTAGTGAGAGAAGATTTATAAATCTCTCATTTGCCCCAAAGGAGTTTATTCCTTTACACATTTGTAGTTAGACAATGTGAATTTTAAGTTTACCTAGTGTCTTTCTGCTTTGACCTTCACCACGCTTCCTTCCCAGATCTGATTTTCTTGTTGGTGACTGGGTCTATTTTCACTTGACTTCCTATGAGGTCATAACTCCAGTGAGCTTTTGCTCTCAGAAAGCAAAAATCCCACCTGGGCTTTCAGGGGAGGTGCAGGTGCCATTGCAAACTTCTCGGCCAGCCAGCCTTGCCTCCTCTGGGTGTGGGGAGCGCTCACAGCAGGGTCATCACCTACAACATGGTGGGAAGCTTAGTCGTGGTACTGCTCTCTCCATGCTTAGAGTTTGTGGCTATCTCTGAAGGCTCACACAGACTGTCCCTGTTGTCTGTTCACTGCCTCTCCCCAAAGCAGACTGCGACCCCTTCTCCCCCATTTGTGCATTAAACTGACCAGAGTTGCATCCTAGGTACATCACAGTCACTTCCAGTGCTATCTTCTTGATGCCTAATGTGTTGTTTTGCTCTTCTGAAGTACGACATCCCATATCATGCCTCCACTGTCTTCAATAAAATGTCAAACTACCAGTTGCATTTTCTCTTCTGCCCCCAGACAATCCTTCTATCCACAAGCTGAGTTTCAGAAAGTAAAATTACTAGAAAAAGGGCATTTTCACTCACCCACTTTCTCTTCTTCCCAGTAAGGAATTGCTGCAGCATTGGATTAAAAAGCGATAGCTGGCAGGTAGGTTTGGAGCCCACTTCACCACACTTGCCTGGTACCACACCGGATCCTCCTGTTGCAAGAGAAAATCTTGGTCCTGTGTGGAAGTGCAGTGGGACACTCAGTGGGGGCTGAGGGGTAAATCCACAGGACTTTTTATTTTGAAAACTAATAAATTCCCAGTTATTAAGTTAGTTCTCAGCTCCCTTACCCCATTCCTGGACATGTGTGGCCTTCTGTCTCCTCCTCTGCTTTCACTGACTTCTCCATCTTCTCATGCCTCACTCCTGTGGGACTGTACCCATCTGAAGAGCAGAGCTCCTGTCCTTTCATGGGAGGCTGGTGTTGTAAGCTTTTTTCTTGATGCAAGGCACCTGTCTCCCTCGGAGAAGTTATTCATGCTGCCTGGTTTCATGCATGCGGCTTTGGTGCCTTAGGAGATGCTGAAAAAAAAAAAAAGTCTTCACCAGAGAGCACAGCTTGGCTGGACTGAACCACATGTGAATTAGGCTCCACTGACGGTAAGTAGGCAAACCAGCTTTCTAATGCGGACGTTTAAACTAGACAATAAGATGACTGCCTGCACCGTCACTCTAATGAATGTCCACTGCCTGCCCAGTGCTCATCCCAAGTCTGTTGTTTGGCTTTGACACAAGGGTCACTGCAGAGGGTGGGAATTACAGCTCACCTAGTTGTAGGAAAGCAGAGGATTTTGTCATGCTCGGGTCAAAATTTTATTTTAACTGCTTGTCTGCTTGTAAACCAAGGTCAGGGTGCTGCTAACAACCTCTCAGGACAAAAGTGGTGTTGTGGCTCTAAGGACTAAAGGAACCAAACTGTATTAAAACATTTAATTTTGGTGACAGACTTGCAATTAAACCCAGCAGGTAATTTAGTGAGGGACTGCAAATACATCGGGACATTTATAGCATCATTCAAGACTTATTTTGCATGCTGAAGCGAAAACAGCTAATTCAATATGTAATTTTATGAAGAGATTCTTTCTTCAGGTCTCAAACTGTGTGTGTCTGCCAGCCCATCGTTCCTTTGCAAATACAATTTTTTATCTTTGCATCAATTTCTCCCACCATCAGATTTCAAAGAGGGATGTTCAGTTGCTGAAGCTGGTTTGGGCACTTGCCAGCTTTGAAGGCATCACGTTCACTATACACTGGACTGCTTTGAAGAATGCTTTTCATGTAAAATATTACATTCTCTAGAGCTACATTTTACCTATATTTTATTGGGTCTTTATTTCTAGAAGTTTCTTTCACCTCCCACTAGTGTCCAAAGGAAATTTTGTGTCAGGGCTGCGTAAATTAAAACTGACTCCAAAAGGGAAGGGTTATTTTTGTCAATAAGATCAGTAATGCCTCTGTCAGAAAGCTGTGAATGCCAGGAAGGACAGTTGCTTCACATCAAGTTGAAATACTGTGTTTATTTAGACCTCGCATTTCAATCCACACTCTGGGCAGTGGTCACGAGAGAAGCCAGGGAACACAAGGACAGTAACTGAGAGCACCCAGGAAATGTCTGGGCTGGTCCAGAAGAGGTACAGCATCATGAAGACAAGGGAGGCAATTGTTCCTCCTTTTCACTTTTAGCTGAAGACAAAGTAACAGCAGCACATCACAGCACCAAGATGTGTACGAACACGAGCTCTAGAAAGGCACGCAGCCACTTTAGGGCACAAAAATAACCTAGTTACATCTATTGCAAGGTTGACAAGGAAATCCTTTGAGTCAATCAACCAAACTTCCCTGCAAACCTCAACCTAAAAATGAGCCATAGATGCTTTCCAAACTCAGATGACTGAGTTCCCTTGTCCTGATAATTTACACTTGCCTTGCGCTTTGCCCTCTGCGATTCAGAAAAGCTACTGTGGAGCTATCTCTGCTCACAATCTGTAGCCCACGTAGAAACAGGAGCAATCTGAAATGTCCCCAGGGAAAACATACAGGCTCACATTTCACTTGGCTTTACTCATTCCTGTAGAGTCACTGTACCTTTGGGTACTTCTCTGCACTGACGTATTCGCTCCATCAGCAGCTAAAAGGAAGACATGGGCAACCTCCTCCAACGCTGGAAGATACAAGCCTGTAGTTTCACCATACAGTGTGATATTTCTTTAATAAGAGCACTTTGAAATCCTGATCCCAGTGAGATAACAGTTGCTGAGTTAAGTCGTTGCTGACGGGGAATTTTCATCCTTTCACTAAGACATACTTTCTTCTTGGTTTTAGACATGGTTTTTTCACCACTGACGCCAATGTGCATACCAGCTAAAGAACCGAGTGGGGCCGTCACATGATGCAGAAGTAGAATTGTGTTTTGGTGGTTGAATACAAAGCCTGGAGTTAAGAGGTGAAGTAATCTTCTTGGGAATTATTTGCTTAGGAATTACCTGACAAGTGAAATTGATGAATTAGATGAATTACGGACTTGATCCAGTGTAGATTAACTTTACTAAATTCGTATGAATAAGCTAATTGCTTCTGTAGTTCTCAGCACCTAAATCTCTGCCATCATATCTATATTCAAAAAACTTGAATGATAAAAACTCCTAGGAGTATGCTGGAGGACTATTTTGCCATCACTTTTAAAGATAAAAAATATTAAAATCTGTAAATTAACATGAGCTTAAGCACGGTAACACACAACAGGCAGAAAACAGCAACAGTTACTAGCTAGAAACTGAGAATTTTCAGTAGCAA
Organism: Pterocles orientalis; assembly: GCA_011057875.1. Classification (NCBI taxonomy): domain Eukaryota; kingdom Metazoa; phylum Chordata; class Aves; order Pterocliformes; family Pteroclidae; genus Pterocles; species Pterocles orientalis. The sequence goes on from WKFP01012417.1 coordinate 154,300, forward strand.
AATAACAACTTCTTTCTTGTGACCCCGTCTTGCAACCTCTGCTGTGAACAGAACTATTGATCCAAGAGAGGATGTTTTGCTCAGAGGCTTGAATTCAGACTCCCTGTAAGCAGGCAGCTCTGCTCCAAGCATGCTGCCCAGCAGTGCTCTCGAGCCAAGCAGAGATGACCTTGTAATTCACAGTCTCCTTATTTTCTGACAGACAAATTCCAGCCTGACCCAGGTACTGGTTTTCCTTTTGGCTGCATATGTACAAGTACTTTCTTGTGAGTAATTTCAGAAAATACAGTTCCTCTCTCTCTCGCATCCATCCGGATTTCAGGCCAGCTTTCACTTGCATTCCAACCTTCTTATCATCTGCAACTGAGTCATCTCCTATGCTTCCTGTAGTCTGGATTATTTTCTTCTTTGGCAGATGGGATTTCCCCTCCCACTCTTCCTCCACAGACTCCTTGAGCAAGCCATCTTGCTTCCTGGCCTTAGCTCTTTCATCTCTAACATGGGCATTGGTACACTTCACTTCCTTGGACCAATTTTAACAACAAATCCACTTCCATCTGCAAAATACTACGATGACTGCAACAGAAATCCATGTAAGCAACATAATCCATAGTGTGCTTTCACAAGGCTATCAATGAACGAATAAATATATTGCATTTCTCTTCCCAACTAATCACATCCTAGGAACAGAAATTTACAGTCACATCCAGCAGATGCTGATGACTAGGTATCAGCTGCTCCACAGGCAGAGCTGGTGTGCCAGGTAAGGGATGAAAATTGAGATCTCCCACATGGAGCTGAGGATTTGCGGGGCTCAACCTGAGCAGGTAGAGCAGGAGGAGGAAGAGAAGATGTTTAATGGACCAAGCACAGGCAAGCTGGTTTCTGAGACAGAGGCAATGGTGATGAAGAATAAAGCTTGCAAGTACTTTTAGCACCTCATTCAGGAACCAGCCTGAGATTTTAGCAGGCAGCCCTACTAACTGCTCTTCCTCTACAGCCCTGGTCACACTACAGTGACAGAAAACACAGCCTCCTGAGGAAAACTGCAGTGCTACAGAGAGTGCTGAGGTTAATGAAAGCATCATCCAGCTCTCCACTTGGCACTTGGACTGTGCCAATATTGACCAAACTGCTGATGTTATTAAATAGACTCCCTGTCGTTTGAAATGCAAAGAAGTAAAAATTAGTGCTACTTCTAATGAGGCTTGGAGAATGCACGCACCAAAAAACCCCCGTTCATTACCCTCGCACATTGCTTAGAACGTACAGAGTGTTTGGAGATGATGTGCTATATCTCAGCAAGATTAGACCCAATTATAAGAAAGATAAAAGCAGAAATAGCTTGCAGTTTATGCTGGACACTAGCTTGTGAAATGAAAACATCAAAATGCTCTGTATTCATGGTTCATCTTTATTTTTTCAGCTCAGAGTTAAGGTCTGAAAAGCACCCCGTGCAGTTACAGGCGTGTGAGAACACCACAGTGCTCCCAGGACAGACGTGCCTGAGAAACCTCATCGTACCTCCCTGCAATGAATGGGATGGGACCCAAAGACACCTGAACTCTCTTGGCTTCTTGGCTTACAAGGATGCTTTAAATTATTTTCACAGTCACACAAAACCAAAGAGGACCCAACCCTACACACACTTTATACACATTCTTTGCAAGTATGGACTCCTACTTTGGAGGGTAAATAAAATATTTAGTCTATAAATCTTGGAAAATTTCTTTCTCTTTAAGCAGCAGATCTACTTTCCTGTCCTGCTCCAGGGCAGATTGGGTAACAGCCTCCAACTCATCTCCCAGCTCACAGGGTTTATGTATTTATAGAACATCTTGGAAAAGATTTTGTGATTTACATAGGATTTTCTTCCAGAGAGGATACTGAACGCTTCTCCTACAATACAAATAACACGCTGCATATATTGTTACGAGAGTCTTTTGTAATGCTGCTTTGTAGTACATGGACTTTTTTTGTTGGCTTCGCTTACATCTGGCTTTTATAGGCTCTGAACCACTCACATTTCTGAATCATTTCCATTATTCTTAATACCATTGTGGCTGAGATGAGAACTGGGCTTTTACACAGCACTTTACTAGCAGGACATGCATGTTGAAACAAATTGTAATGCTATGGATTTGTATCTTCAAAGTGCTGTTCAAATACAGCAAAATAAAACTTTGCACCATTTGGGTAAGGAACCAAGAGTATTTATTCCTGTTTCACTGAGGACTGAGAAACTGAGTCGCTGAAGTTGACACCGTGCCCAAACAAGCACAGCGCACAGGTGGGACCCCGAAGCTGATCCTCACCTCGCCGTCCACACGACGCCAAGCGAAGCAGCAGGCTCCTTGTATTTTGCAAAAAGTTAGTCACATTTGAAGAAGCCCTAATCCTATTTTGAACCATAGAAACACAACTTTTGGTGCACGGCAGGGAAAGGGATGTTCCCATGCAGTCTCAGAAGCTACTGGGCTAAATTTCTCCCCCATCCAACACCATGAAGTTGAGCGAGGGTGGACCTCCTCCAGTACTTCTTTAGTTGTACCCATAAATATATAACAAGCTTATATATGGTGTTCAGTCTCCCTTCTGGACACAGTATAGAAAATATAGGTAACACTTGGATAACTCTTAATCCAGTTATATGGAATAAGATTATTGGAGGTAGCTGTTTTCTGAAAGAAAGTACAGGAGCACAGGTGGCTGCAGAGATGAGTTGAGTAGTCTCGTTCCCAAGTTATCCGGATGTGTGTTAGGACATTTAGGAGCCTGATTTGGTCCTCATTGAAACAGTTACCAGAAAAAACACTCATCCTCTGCTTCTTGATAACTGGGAGCTGCTCAGTCTCAGTTACTGTGTTTTTTTGCTCCCTTAACTGCACCGTCTGCAGCTAAACTCAGAAGTGTTGGTGTCTGCTAAAGAGAACAAATAGGTCAGCCTTTTCCCTCTACCTTCATCACACTAAATGAGCTAATAAAATATCTGGTCCTGCTCATCCAGACACCTCAAACCCTGCCGTGGAGTAGGTCAGCACAAAGAAGGCACTTGAAGACAGGGCGACATCAGTTCAGACCACACAACACTACGGCCGAACAACCACCGAGGCCTGCTGCTGACAGATACCTTCAGACATGCTGGTTTTGGCCAGTCCTTAAACTTCAGGTTTAATCAGATCTTTTAGACCACTCAAACATATTTGGGGAAAGGAGTACGGAGATGTGCAGGGACCATAAGAAAGGTTTTTAACAAAGCTGGTGGCACACCGTTCTTCCATTTTTGAAAGGCTTTGCTGGATGGACACTGGGTGCCAAGAACTGCCTTACCCTTTTTGGTCAAAGTCACAAAGAGCGAAGCTGGTGGTTTGGGTTTGCTCCACACCTTTGAACTGCTGACAGCAGCTCATGGGGGAGAGCACAGCCTCATGGCAACCGAGGGAGGAAATAATGCTTTGTAGCTGTGCAAAGTTGGGAAATCTCCCTTTACTGTTGCACAGATGATGAAAAGCAAAGGTTTTTAAGCTCCAGATGAAGTGCTCCACCTCTGACCATTAACAGAGTCTTGTTTTAAGTATCTTTAAAGTGTTTTCTTTCAATCTGGCTCAATCTAACTTTTCTTTAGCATCACACGTAGTCCTCTGAGGCACGGCAAACTTCAGAGACTGGCAGTTCTTTCCCTCTCCCTTCTCTGAAGAGCACATACACACACAGACACAAAACAAACAACAAACCCCACAATAGATGTTCGCACCATGTTAGGCATAGTACGAAGTAAAAAAATTATACTGCTACAATGCTCGGAGGTAGGTTAACATTCAGTTTGGCTTATAGTTTCTTCAGATTTCCAGGGCAATACTCACCTTAGGGGAGATGCCTCCGTATTTTTCGAAGCCTGGAGCACCCTATCCCACCAGCAGCAGGCTGCAGATGTTGGAGCTGATGCAGAAGGGCTGCAGCTTTGCTTTCTTCTCCTGTATCACTGCCAGTAAGACTTTCATCACTTACCCCCTGCTCAGAAAAGGCTGCATTATCTCTATATTTAGCTTGATCACCTGGGAGGGTATTAATACCACAGCTTCACATAGTCATGTGCCTGACTCCTGCCTCCACTGTGGCTCAGCAATTTAAGGAAGCTGTTAGCGACCCTCAGCTGGTTTTGCAAAACCACAATATCATTGACTCGCACAGGCTTAGACTGTGGAAGGAATGCCTGTCTCTTGGGTTTTTTTCCTCAGGTCAGATCTCCTTCCACTCCCCACAGCCACTGGTGACAGACATTCTTCTGGGTAGGCAGAAGAGCATGCCTTTTTGCCATGAAAAGCACAAGTTCACCCACATGAGGACTTGCATCTGTCCTCTTCCTGGAGGTCCAAATTTGGACTTTTTGTGTGACGCAGGAGGGCAGGCAACAGGCACCTCGCTCACTCCCATTTGTCACCCTACGCAAGAATGTGGGACACCCGCATATTTCGTGTGTAGTCCTTCAGAGACAGGTTATACCAAAACAGGGTCAGGGCAGACTGGGCAAAATGATCAACCTTCCCCACACCAGCCTGTGGACCTAACTTGGCTTTCCCCTAGTCTGTCCTTGTTGTTCAGCAACAGAAGAAGCTGGTGAGAAGACTGGGTGCCCACCCTGCCTAACAGAGGTCTCTGGACTTAAAAAAAAAAAAGGCGTAGAACTGAATTTTGTGAAAACAAATAACACAGAACTACTTTTTAGTACTGCCCTTCACTGGTCTGAGAGCAGCCAGAATGCTTCCGTGCCATTTTTAACCAAAGATGAGCCTCCCACGGCCTCCCACTGGGATGTATGAATTTTTGAGCTGGACATTGAATCTGAATTTCTAGATGAAAATAGTCCCCATTGTTTGGACATTAGCTCAAAATGATGGAAAGCCCATTTTTTCATTCTAGTTAAACATGCGTAAATAACACCCAAACTATGTGTCGTATTTTAATACATTTCAATGGAAACACTAATTCTGATTTGGCCTCAAACCAAACTAAACTTACCTAGAGTGAACTCCTAAGCGATTTTCAATTTTTAATCACCATGAGTGTCTATTAGAACTTTCTTGTAGATTTTTTCAAAGCGTAGTCTCAGATACCTGCCTTTTAATTCCTTCTATTGCTATCCCAATCCCTCTCTCTGCCTCTAAGCTACAGAGACAATTAAGACAAGACTGCTAGCAAAGTCCTCCCTGCCTTTTTGGAAAGAACATCCTTCTTTCAGTTAACATTTTTTCTTCTTCCTCCAAGAGAGAAACTTTTGAGCAGCCTAGGGAGCAAGCGAGTTTATTCTGATAATGAACTGAAAACATATTTTTGAGTAATTACTGCTGAAGTGGTAACATTTCCACATATCTCCAGGTTGAACAATGACAGTTCTGGAGGAGGACAGACAAACAGACACTAACAAAGTAGGCAAGGAAGCAAGGCAAAACTTTTTCCATGTTTAGGGAGGGAAAGCTTCCAAAAATTGATGATGGAATGATTGCCTTCCTAAAGACCATCAAATTTACCCCTGAGGATAGATTCACCTCACAACATTTAAACATCAGAATTTAGGTGCCTGTGCTCGTGCTAGTTGTCCCAGCAAAACACAAGCCTTCAGGAGGTCATTCATTTCATCTTAAGATGAATCAGCCTTTGGATGTCCTTATTTCTCTCCACGGACTTCTAGAGGAGCTATGGATGACTAGCTGTAGCATAGACATTTAACTTTGAGATGCCTAGGATAAGGCAGACAAATTCTACCCTACAGCTTCATATCATGACCTATATATAAAAATTAGAATAAAAATGCATTTGTGATTAATCACATATCCATACAAGTTGTGAAATTCAATTTAATAGTTCCCTTATCAACTACAATACACACTCTCTGTCAGTTTCATGTTTATATTCCTGATGGAGCTGAGGAGTGGATCTGTGCTTTGCAAACACCTGTGCAGGAAGAACAAATCACTAGTGAGTAGTGTCCCTCAATGCTCCCAACAGGAGATGGACACCTTTCCAGAGGAGGAGGCAGAGGCAGAGCTGCTCACAGGAGTGCTCTCTATATAACTTAGTCAAAACGAGCTGTGTTAAAGCTTAAGAGGCTCAAACAGAAAGTCATGCTAGCCTAACTGGTACTGGGAAACAAGTGTAGACTAGAAGAAGATGTTCTTGGCTTTTTGATGCTGACTCAGGAAGGAGTGTAACTCAGCATGTGCTTTGGATCCAGTTCTGCACCATGAAAGTCAAAGGGACCTATTGCTGGTGACCCAAACAGGGTTATCATACCCAGTCCTTGCTTGGCACTAATTCCCTGTTTTCAGATCGTATATTCCCTTCTTAGAGAAGCAGTACAGCAAACAGTGGGGGTTCTGACAAACGGTGCCTCCAGGCATGCAAATCGAGTCTATCTGGGTTGGTTTATCTTCTTATAGTATAGGAAAATGGTCTACAACTCCAGTCCCTGCACAAAAGACATTTTAGGCTAAGAAACTCAATGTATTGACTTTAGCAGTATCTGTGCTGCATCCAAATGCTGAACTAAAAACTGAAGTTCCTGCTTATTCTTTACTCTCTCTGCCTTTGCCTGAAATTAATAGACAGCTTTGCTAAGTCATTAATCTTGAGTTAGGACCTCAGAATTGGATGCTCTGACACGGATCTTTTATTCTTCTTTATACAGCATCCAAAATGTGCGTGGCTTATCTGAGGGCTTATCTACCTATTTTGTCTTATCTTGCCTAATTGCAAGCTCAGGTATACAGAGAATAATTGAATCTGAAGAGCAAATAAACAAGCATCGCATATAAAAGTGGGATCAGTAAAGATTGTCTGAAAATTCCCAGGGGTATCTATAGCTTTCTCCTCCAGCTGGGCTTGTTTTCTGTCCCAGGTTTTTAAGAGAGGCGCTATTCTGTGATTATGACAATGTGAAAAGGAAAATTCAGGAGAATTATGCAGCTTTAAGTAATGTAGATTAATCTTTGACTCTTTTTAAACACTTCAGACTCTTTTTTGCCCTCTGAACAGGTGTACTGCTTGGTGAGATGAATGAGAGCAGTTCATGTTTCCAAGGGCATTATTTATTCTAAGATAATTATTTATTGGCTAAAAATGCATTCTCTAATACACCAAGAATTTGTGATGCATTTTTTTTCTTTATTGCAAATTAACACCATTTCCATTTTAATAACGATAGTGAATGCAACGAGCAGGGCTAGACTGTGCAAAACAAACATCGACTAATTTGTAATCATTTAAATATGCAAAGCTAGACTTTGATGTTAATGCACCATTAAAAAGGAGCCGGGAAGTTCACACGTCTGTTCCTGTATCGCCTGTCAAGCAGCAGAACAGCTCAAAGAGCGGCTTTTTGATTTACAGCATCAAACCCACCTCAGCAAATGTACCATCTTGTAAAAATTTTTGGTACGTGACGTCTTCAGATTTTGTGGGACATGGAAAGTCCATGGGAAGAAACCGAATCTACAGAGCTTGTGCATTTCTGTGCCCTCTCTTCGCTATCTGGCAGCACCAGCTGTCTGGTCCATGTGAGCCTGACTCTGATTCTCCTCCAGTCCTCGCGGGTGGAGGGATGGGTTCATCACTCCAGCTGTCAGAGTCCTTTCACAGTGACTGTACTTTCCAACCCCAGAAATGATGTTTACAAAGACCTTTGGATATCAGCATGTTTAAGAAATAGTTCAATGATTTGGAACTGTTATTCTTAAAGAGAAAATGAATTTGTCCTTCTGGAATTTTTGTTAGCATCTCCCAGGCAGGGTCTAGACTATACAAATTAATCACAATCTTTGTTCCTGGGAGTAGTTTGTGCAGCATTTTAGTTTTAATTCTGAACTCATGTTAACTGGAAAAAATGTGGAGCAATTTCACCTATTTACCTGTAAGTAGAGACATGACTTCTCTCATTTCTTCCATTCCTCAAGTGTAGAACTTCATTAAAGTACCAGGAAATCACCAGCACCTTTCAGAAAATAAAACAGGATAACTTAGGCACTTGCAACAATTTTCAGGCTTGGAACACACATCAGCTGATAACAATAGCTGATTAAAGTAACAGTTTATTTTTTACCAGTAACAAGTAGGACACAGGTACAACATGTATACCTTTGGCATAGATGAGTGAAGGGTATTCCCATTTTTTAGGAGAAAAGAAGGCAGATAAAAGCATCGCAGTATGGACATAGGCAATATGTGTGGCACACGCTGATTTCACTGCAGTAGTCTGATGAAAGCCAAATAAGTTCATTTTTTTTTGCATAAATAGGCCAAAATGATATTTCTTCACCACTGTTCTAACTGTTTTCTTAAGAGGCTCGCTGTTTCCAGCACTCCCTTTTACATTTTGGATCTTCAATGCTTGTTCCACATGTACACCAGCTGTAACACTTTTAATTCTCCCTGTGTAGTTAGTGTTATTGTACTGAAAATGCTCTGCTGTGGATGTAAGTGCACTATGACAGTATAACGTGAGTACAAGCATGGGAAAACAAGTCCATATTCCCACTATGATTGTACACATATTGGAAATAATATACATCAGCCTGGGTAAAAATCATGCTCTAATCAAACAGATTCATTAGATTAGAAACAACACATAGATCAAGCCAACAAAAAACCTCTCATAGTACAAAATTTCAGACTTTGAGACACCAACTCACCAGCTTTAAAGCCGGCTGGCATCACTGGGAATTAATTGCGCGCATCCCTCACTCTGCTCCATTGCTGTGCATTGCTGTCTCGGGGTCAACAGGAAGGAAGCTCCCACTGATGCCAGAAGCAGCCCTGCTTGGCGAGGGCTCCCTGATGATATAGGTTTCAATGGCACACAAGCTATTGCCTTAAAGAAGAAAAAGTCCCAAAATTCAGTGTGGCAAAATTTGGCCCATGGGTGAAGCTTCTTTCAAAAGAAGACAGCAAAGTACAATGTCTGGAGCCATTGACACTCTCAGTACTCATCTCTATCCCCATTGTTCTCCTTTTCAAGAATTTTGAAGGGCTTGTGTTTTTTTCTTTTTCTTATAATAATAATAATTCTGTCTTGGCAAATATTTGGCTACATTTTAAGTCCATGGCTCCCCCAGATCCAGATCAATTACTCCCATAGCAGCAGGAGAACTGAATGGGGGGAGCTACTTTCTTTTTGTACTGTACAAAAAAGTCAGGATGAAAGTTGTCTTCCCGCAGGAACAACCCCCAGCCCTTGGTTTTGATGTTAAAACCATAATTTATTCTTAGGGTCATGGACTAATACCCAGTTTGGACACCATTAGGCAAGGACAGAGCACCAGCCTCCGCTGATGTGGGCTACACTTGGTACGAAATACATTCTGGATATCAGAAAATGTGTACCCTACTTATAATTTTCCAGCTTCTAAAAAGAACTCTCCAGTATGCAATGTCTCTACTCAAAAGTCAGTAAAACAATCATAAGAAATCCAGGAAATAACTATTTTCTGCTTCTAGATGTGTCTTTGACTATGTGAGTGGTAGACAAAGACTTGATCAACAAATTTGTGCATAAGGAAGTGGATTTACTTGTAAATAATTATATTATGAATGTTAAGTAGCTGTACATATCACAAGGAAAATGTCAGGGAGGTTTGTGTGTGAAGGCTAAACAAAATGTTTGGTTTATGCTATTCTTATACAGTTATTTTTATTGCAAGCACAGTTTACAGTGGCATAGCAATAATGTATTTTTCCCTGTAAAACCTCCACATGTCTTCAGAAACAGTATCAGGCTCTCTGCAGTGAAAAGGGTAAGAAACAAAATTGGCCAACTTCAAAATTGCCAACCCAGAGCTGAAAATATTCCCTCCTGTGGAATCTCTTGATGTTGTTTATGTCCACCTTTCTGGCAGTGATTTCCAGTGCAGAGAAAAATAATTAGATTGTGAGAAAGACGAAGGTAGGAACAACTGCAAATGGGATCTTACCGAGGATTTGGCAAACTGTTATTTATTTTAACATTTTCATAATGGTGAAGGAAAAATGTCCTTAGATGAAAACAGATCTGCCTGGATTATTGAAAGAGACTGAAATTGTAAGTGACGAAAAGAATGTAGGCTTGCTGGAGTCTTTCTAGTCCACATGGTAGCACTTCCTGGCAGAAGCAATCTGAGAAAGCTTTTATAACGGGATCTTCAAAGAAGCTTCACCTCAACCCCCATCACTTTTTTTCAGGGAACAGTAATTTTCATGAAAAACTATGTGTCTGTGAATACAAACCCCACAGTTTTGCCTGTGAAAATTAAGGTGCATGCTGCAATAAAGCTGATAGGCACTGCAGTCTTGGGAACAAAACTTCCACAATACGGGGGAGAACCACTCTGCTGTCCCATTGCTGAGTGCGAGGAAGACACCAAAGGCACACGGGTCTGCGCTTCTGCATCTCCGACCTCACCCCGGTGCCTGGTGCTCCCGTACCTCAGTGCACTGCGACTCCTGCCCTGACACTGGGGACGCTGGAGCTGCTCTGCTGGGTGCTGGGCCTTCCTCCTCCCTCAGGGGAGGACAGTCCACCCGCCGAGGGGGTCACAGACTTTCGGGAGAGGCCGTGGGGATGTCCTCTTCCCTCCTCGCTCTTTCAGGGCACTGAACCGCTCACAGAACACTGCCCTTGAAACCAGACGGCACGTTAGTGACAGCCTGGCCTGGGGGAGTCCTGTCCCTGCGCTTTTTCCATCCCCGCCTGCAAACAAGGCTTCTGTGAAGCGACGGTAACGAGACCCTTCATGATAATTAAGGACACACTCTTATTTTTAAACGTCTTCTTCACTATCCGAACTGATTTTGCATCGGCCTCGTCAAAACAGGCTTCCCCCGGCCCGGGGCAGAGGGTGACGGGGGCCACTTGGCCCCTCCGGGCTGGGAGCGGAGGGCGGCTGGCGTGAGGCGGTGGCCGGGAAGCGGACCCCACCACCGGCCGCCGCCTGAGGTAACAGCGCGCGCGCCCCCCTCGGCCCCGGCGGCGGGAAGGGCGGGCGGCGCGTGGGAGCTCCTCCCGCGCGGCCTCTCCCCGCCGTGACGGCCGGGCGCGCCCCCCGCTCCGCACCGCCCCTTCCCCGCCTCGGCCCGCCCCGGCTCCCCGGAGAGGCCGCTCCGCGCCCGGCTGCCGCCGCCGCTGCTGCTGCTGCTGCGCTCGCACACTTAGTTGGAGCCGCCCGGTCCCCCCGCGCTTCCCCGTTCTCTTCAGCCCGGGCCCCGAGCCGCGCCCGGTGCCTGCCGGCGGCTCTCCTCAGCGGGGAAGCCGCTCCAAGCG